>VWZF01000451.1:0-202401 GCA_013396755.1 Sclerurus mexicanus | reverse complement strand
ACACGGCGCTCGCCTCCGCCGCCCCGCAGGTAACTCGCCTCGCGTTCGCCGCTCTGAGTTGCGCTTCGGTCTTTCCCCCGACCCCCTTCCTTACTTTTTATAGCCGGCGAGGGTGTAGCGGGGCTGGTTTTGTTCGGAGCTGCCGCTGCCGCTGAGACCGCAGTAGTGATAACAATTGGGGGATTCGGAGGCAGCGCCGGTGGGGATGTTCTGAACGCGCAGCTCGCGAGAAGGGCTTGGAAGAACAAAAATGTTTGCGGATGGTTGATTTCTTCACGGGGAGCCTGGAAAAGTGGGAGAACAGGGAATGCCTTCAACTGGATCTTACGGGGAGGGAGAAGGAAGTGGAGAAGCAAGAAGACGTAGATGAGAAGGCGATAACCCCTCTTAAGCTGAGTTTGTTTCCTCTTTCCCCGTTTTAAATTGCACAGAGTCCTGGTGTTCACGTTCTTGCGCTATATTTAAAAACAACTGTGTTATTTGCACTGGATAGCTGCGATGCAGCTTTAGTTCATTTAATGAGGAATGCACTCATTCATGTCTGGTAAAGCGGTGATGCAAAATGGGAATTGCTGAACTTAATGAAGGTCTCCTTGTATAACCTTGGCCACAACATCTGTATATTTTAGATCGAGGGGGCAAGTTTTTTACCCGTAGAATGCTATTGAGACATTTTTTGGGGCTAATACTGTTTACCGAATCGTGTTTAAAAATTTTGCCTGCAAAATTGCTTTAAAAAATGTTCGTGATGCTGCTTTAATGAACCCGTTACTGCATGCTGAATGAAGTGCGTTTGTGAGCACGGAGCCTTAAGTTGATAATACAATGCAAATTTGTCTTCAGAGTAAAGGTGTCAGATTTCATTAGGTTCCAGATCTGTATGGATGAACTAAGATTGGTGGGTTTTTTTTTTTAGAAAGCAGCCCTTTCGTGATGGAGTTTTGATTGACTGGCACTTTTTTTTTTGTTTCTCATCGTTAACTATGGCAGTTAAGCATTTGTTTAATTTAAGGCATAAACCAGTTTTGTAAAAGGGAAAACACTGTTTTACTCTAAGTACTAACTGGGTAACAAGTATCTGTGTTTTCTCTGGTGGAGAGTTTGGTTGTTATTTATTTGGAATCTATTGCTGGGCTGAACTCCATTCCCCTTCAGCTGGAGTGGTAGGAGAGAGACATGGGAAAGTAGTAAGGTAGAAGTTTGTGGCAGTTTTAATCGCAGAGAGAGATCTGTAAGTTGTGTTTCACTGTCAAGGCTTTTATGCCTTAGGCCATCAAATGCCATACCAGTTATTAATGCAGAAACAGTGTGGAAGCTTCAGAATAATTTTTTCTTGGTTTCAAAAAAACAACCCCCTGTGTTTCTATTTAAGTAAAGCTAGAAAGAAAATTTTCATGGTCAAATGTCTTATGTATATACTGTGTTTCCATCTTATTGATAGGTAACAGAAGATTTTTTTCACCATTTTAACAGGGTGTATTTATGGACAGTTGATTAAAGGATATGCACTTAGTTGCTCAACCTTGTATTAAGAAGGTATTGCTGATGCTAATAAAATGCTTAGTTTCAACATTGCTACTTGGGATAGGCGTACTTAGCTCTCAGTTGTGGTTTGTAGAACCTCTTAGATCATGAAGTCAGAAGCAAAATGGAACGTCAGCTCTAGCTGTTGTAGGCCTGCAAACATTTGCTTGATGAAAAAGGCGAGCAGGTGTAGAGGTAGGCAATGACACAGAACTGTGAAAGGGTGGAGCTGCAGCCAGGAGTGAAGACTTAATATGGGGACATGTAATTCAGAATCTGTTTTTTCTGTAATAAAACATGTGATTGTCATTTCGCTGGTACATTGTTGGTTCTAAGTTTGAAGAGCTTTTTTCCTTCCCTCTCGTGTATGTCTGAAATATTATTTTAAGGTTTGGGATTAACTTTTGGATAGCTGTTGTTTTAAAAACCGTGTTCAAAATTGGCCCCTTTCCCCTCCCACATATATTCAAGGAGCTTTTCTTTCATTGTGCTTATAAGCTTTCTGCTGCTGCTTTGGCAGTGTTTTGTTCTTATGTAGCTCTTATTGTCCTCTATTTTGTAAATCTGTCTCAAATATTTCCTTTAAAACGTCTGTTTCAGAATTACTGGTTTTACTGCTATGAAGCATTTTTTTTTAATAGATAGGAGAACAAAACTTAAGAACATACAGTGTTCCTACCAGTTATTTTGAATTTCAGTAAGGTCATGTTTAAAGAGGATGATTTTGGAAATACATGGGGAAAATGCAAGGTGGACTGGTAAGAGAAAGGGTTGGGGTCCAGCTGAATTCCTTTTCTGTTCCTCTGTTTTGTCCTGCAGCATGTCTATTGTAGAGAAGAAAAAGGAATAGTTTTCTCCATGTCAGTAGTCTAATCCCTTCAACAAGGAGATTGTTGCAAGGTATTGAGTTCTTACTGCTGCTGGATAGAAATCCTGGATGCCCTACTGGGGCATCAAAATTGCAGTCACACAAGTTGGTTTCCTAATGCTGACATTCCCAGAAGTTGAAATTTATTCTTATTGACCCCATAAGTGTTGGCTAGTTGGCAAATGTTTTTCATCTGTTGTTTCCTTGGCTTTAGGCAGATTCCTTTTATTTCTCAGCAGCTCTGTAAGTTAAATATTTAAAAAGTCAATAAGACATGATTTCATTATCTTAATATCTTTTTATATCTTTGCTTTGTGTACTTCATTGTCTGTATTTTAGATTTTTATTTTATTCATTTATTCTGAAAGCCATTTGTTTAACATGTTAATAAGTTATGGCAGAAATACAGCAGTAGTAAGTGCAGTTATTTCTTTTGTCAGTGTAAGTACATGTATTTTAAAAACTGCTAGGTGAGGTTTTTTTGATTTGGCATGTAAAATTGAACATGTTCAATATCTTTCTGTGAATGAAAGAAACTGTTACGTTGTTCTGTTTTATATTTCCATGGAGATCAGACTTCAGTGGCTTGCACCTTAGAGGGATATACTTGAAATCAACTTATAACTAGTCCAAGATTTATATTTCACTGATTTTGGTTTAATATTTAAATGAGGACTTTCAAGCTGGAGGTTTATAAAAGTGGAATTTGATGGCTCTATGAGACTTGAGATATTGTCTGATGAAGGGCAATCAATGCTTTTTGGTAGTGCAACCATATGGGCTTGTAAACCTTCAGATTATGGCCATTGGTGAGACTGAGTGACAGTAATTTTGTGGGTCTGACTAATTTTGATTTTTAGTTCCTGTGCAGCTGGCAGCACAAGACTAACGCTGTCTGTAGCAGTTTCGGTGTTAGCTTTGGTAGTAGTTTTGAACTCGGAACTTTAGGAAACCCTTTAGGAGTTGGAGAGACTAGAATTGCTTGGGTTTTTAACTGTCTTTCAACATGAATCAGCAGATAAAATGGTTTTAGCTGTCTGTCTTTGCATATGTAAAGCTAAATTATGTCATTGTCTCAGTCTCTTTAATTTTGAATTCTGTGACTCCAGTTTGCTGGGTGAGTTATTTGATTTAGATTCTGCCACATGTCTTTTATGTTAAGTGAGGCTAAGCATTTACAAGTATTTGTTTTCTTTATGAAAGCACGTTTTAAAGAGCACTTCTTTTCAGTGCAGTGACAGAAGACTTTTCATAAACTTGGTGGCTTGAATTGCATGATTGCTGAGTATTTCTCGTGGTTGTTTCAAAGATCTGAATCTGTAAGTGGATCCTTCTCTTGCAAAGCTGTGTCTTTGTGCTACTTGAGCCCATGTTGGATGCTGCAGTGCATAAGCTCTTGTTCCCTGCACTGTGGATGGATGTCTGTTTTCAAGAGAGAGATCAAATTCCTGACGAATGCATGACTGTAGAGAACAACTTTTTTGAATGTGTATAATACAGAAGAAAGGGTTGTTACTGGGGGTAGTAATTCACACTTAGGCCTGAGAGGTGCTTGGAATTTTTTGTTGATGTTTAATACACTTTTACTTTTGGTCTTAGGCTCTGTAGAAAGGGAAGAACACTTTCTTCAGGTGGATTTTAGAGATTACTGGAGTGCTTTTTTGAAGACCAAGTTTTATTTCATAAAGTTGTCAGAAAGTTCTGTCAGAAGTTAAATAAACTACTGGCATGCTTTAAAGTGGATTGTTCTTCATGATTCCTTCAGTGCTCAAACAGCTTTTGGTGGTGTTTATTTAAATGTAGTATTGTTTGTTTACTGTTTGAGGTAACGTGTTTTGTACTTCAAAATACTCGTGTAGACCTTGTTACTGCAAAACTGAGAAATATGTTGACTTTGAACTTGTGCGTTAACCTGAACTTTTAGCTTAGTGAAAGCTTTGTAAGTTAACCCTGAAATATATCTTATTTTTCCTAATTGGTGATGTTATAGCGGATTAAAAGACTTCAGCTTGCCGAAATCGGCAGGAAAGCAGTCCTTCTGCCAGGTTGTTAGAAAGTATGGGTTAGAAGTTGAGTATAATTTGAAGAGAAACTGCCTGTTGAGCCTGCTTGTGAGACTTAGTTATGTTTAATATACTTGCCTGGTATTATTTTGTGAATTTTAGCGCTTACTTTTCTGTGTAGAGGAAATTGCCAACCATCTTCCTTTGCTGTGTAGCCTGCCTCGCTGCAGCGGATGGTGGGGTTCCAGGAGGTGCCAAGGGCTGCTTTTGTAGTGTGGCTCTGTTCTCTGAGTTTCTCGAGTCATTATGGGTTTTACAGCACCATGGGCTAAATCAATTGTCTTTTGACTTTTGAATACATAATGACAGGCTTATTGTATGCTGATGTGATGTGAAATAGGATTAATACAGGACATTTTTTAAGAGTGGCAGATAATATCTGTAAAACGATTGCTGTGGTAGCAGAACTTTCTGTATGCTAGTTTGTTCACATCAGCAGCTCTGATAAATATCTTGGGTTTTCTTGTTGGTGGTAGTACAGACAGCTCTCTCTAAAGAGTTACAGGCATTTTTAAGGCACGCATTTCTTGTTTGACCAAAAGCTGCTGTCATGGTTTAACCCCAGAAAGCAACTCAGCACCACAAAGTTCAGCCTCAAGAACATTTTCCCTGTTGTTCTTGGAACTTTTTCAAATGATTGCAATTTTATTTTTGTACTCTTTTTTTTTTTAATTTAATTTGGTCTTATTATAAGCTATTGCTCTTACTTGCTCACTCAAAATCAATCCATACCGTCAATGTGAAGTATTGGTGCAGATCCATCCTGAGTGGTGTTTACAGAAGAGCTGCTTTCCTGGCATATAACTTTTTTTCTCCTGCTTTCTTTTTGTTTCAAAGAGTGCTTCTTTCCTTCATTTGATTTCCAAATTGATGCATGTATGCATGGCTTTGTCACTTGGTCTTAGAGTAGCAAGTAATGTGGGAGAGAAGAAATGGGTCTCTTTCTGAAGGTGGGGGCAATCAGGTCTCCCAGATTGACACTCTCAGTATTTGAATAATCTTACTTCAGGCAGAATTTAGTCTGGTCTCCTAAATTGGATGTTTGCAACACAGATGTGGTTTGTCGCCTTGTGACTACTAAGGGTCAGGTTTGGTGAACTTCTGAGGTGGGATTTTTAGCTTTGTTTCCTCTAGGAGAATACCAGTTTAAGCACACAGAAACAGGTGTAGAAATCAATTGTTCTGAAAGTGGTTAAGGATTTAATAGACCCCCCAGGGAGTGACCGGTGGATGTCCATCTTTGGAGACTTTTAAAGCTTGACAGGGCAAAGCTGTGAGGTGCTTGGAGCAATGTGGAAGCCAGCCCTACTCCAGCAGGAAGCCGGGCTCCTGAGTTAAACAGCTTTGGGCTCTGCAGGCTGCTAGCTGGTGAGAACTGGAGGGCTCCTCAAGGGGCACTGCTCTTGGAAATGCTGTTGTAGGTACAATTTAAACAACTTCTAAAGATTAGCACCACCCTTGTAGCAATTTTGTTTTTTAACTAATGTGAAACACTTCTACTTTGGTGTCCAGCCCATTTCATATTTCTTGCAGAGGTAGCAGCACTAGTGCTGATGTCAATTTATCACGGCTTCCTAGTGCTGGCTCTCAGGTTGCAAACCTGCAACAGGAAACCCCATTTCCTTTATCTGCGGGCATGCAAGAAGGGGGAAGGCTGGGGGATGTGAATACTTATTTATTTATTTTCCCTCAAGAGGATCATGTAAGTGGAAACATACACATCTCGAACATTTGTCTTTTGGCAGAGCCAGAGCACAAATTTGCTCTTGCTGAAGAAACTGTGGCAAAGATGAGACTTTGTTTTTTGGTTCTTCACATATCTGAAGTGTAACATAACTTTGTCTGGGTGTTTTGTTTTTTTTTTAAAAGACAGTGGGTGATGAAACTGAAGCTGCAGGCTCAAACATGTTACTGCTACCCAAGACATTACAGTTATTATCTCTGAAATATTTAAAGTTTTTTTTTTTTTTGTTTTTGTGGACAGTGCTTCTCACTTTCTGAATTACCAATCTGATTCTTAAAAAATTTTAGAAGCTGAAATGCTTGATACTATTTTTGGAATATTGATGCATGTGTAAAATAGAAGACAATATTAGACCCCAACAAATAAATCATAGAGGGCTTTCCCTGCTTCTGCTGGATGCAGTTGAGATTTCTACTACAATTTTTCTTTTCAGATTAGAAGGGCTGCAGTTGGATTTTATGCATTCAGTCCATGCAGAAGAACTACATAATTGTGTGGAAGAAAGTTATGATTTAACATTCTCATGCCTCAAAAATAAACCTATCTTCATGAACCAGGTGATACCGGCAGTGATCCTCTACTTTCCAAATGTATTTAACAGCTTGTTGTATGAATCAGGATAAAACAGTTCAACAGACTGTATTGTATTGATTATACCCTAGCTGGACTAAACAGTGAAACCTGAGGCTTTCCCCAAGCTTTTGCGAAAGCAACTATTTAGAAGTGAGGAAAAAAGGAGATACTTATGTAAAAACTGTTAACATAGTTTGTCCTTTCCCTGGATTTTTTTTCTTGACTTTCCCTTCTTTGCCCCTTCTTTTGGAGTCTTTGAAGAAGGAAGTGTTGACAGAAGGTCAGTTTTAGTTTGTTTTTTTTAGTGTCCCCCCCACCCCTTACATCTGCAGCATCTTGCAGGAATAGTCATCAACTTGTAATTGACCTAACTCTGGAAATTCCTATGGTGTTCTCAATCTAGTACTGTTTATTGCATTGCCATACAGAGAGATAGCAGGAGAATCTTTGCTAGGATGCCTCTGTTAGTATAAACCAAATGAAGATGCTGGTATAATCTTAAAATGTGCCAGCCATTTGAAATTGGGAAGGCTTTTTTATTTATTAAGTTTTGTGAGTTTTTAGGGCTTGCCTGTGCAGTGTCATGAGTGGTTCTGGTAGTCTGGACTATTATCTGCCACTCTGCTATTTGAACTGTTGGATACATACTGTGGAATAATTTGAGAGCCTTAAGTTAGTTCTTGTCTTATTATATAATTGCCTTCCTACCTAGGCAAAGCCAGAAGATCTGCAGAACTTTGTAGGGTTTTTTATCATGCACTGAAATTGTCAGGGCTTTTTAAATTTTAATCCTGTACTATTGTACTTTTATTTTCAGCCAGAAAATTTTTCAAGTTAACTAGCATATTAATTAACTTTTGAGAACAGAAGATATTGTCTCCAAACAACAGTACTGGAATTGACTGTGAACATGCAACAGTGCACTGTGTATTCCAGATGTAATCACTTGTATATGTAGTGTTGATGCAGTAAAGACTTTCAAATTTGTTGGTGATTTAAAGCACATCTCTTGTAAAATGAAGGTGTGATAATAAGCAGTAATTAAATGTTGTGGAGGGATGCTCATCATTGTTATTTTAACAGAAGTTAGTAATTATCTACTGATTGCTGGCATCACTGAATCTGATTTTTTTAGTATGTAAGTTGGTGCTTGCATACCTGAGTAGTTGAATTGAGTTTTTCCATTCTTGCATTGTTGAAGTATCTTTTTGTTCGTGGATCTCAAGTATAATGACCTACCTCAAACTGCCAACAACTTTATGCTTGCCAAGGGCAAGAGGGCACATGTTGTGAATGTGCTGTTTAAGAGATGTAATGCATCCATTCTGAAAATTGGGGCAGGGGAACAATCAGTTGAACTCAGGACAACTTTACAGTCATGTAGGGCTGGCTACATGAAAAATAATCACATGCAAGATAGACATTGCCTTTTGCAGAAACACAGAGTGCTCAGGGATAGAAGACATCTGAAGTGCTGGGTAAGGGAAGAGACCTTTACTGTTTCTTATTTTTTTGTAAACCTGCATTTTGCTTAAAACCAAAAACACCGAAGTAATTTATAGTAGTCACCAAATAATCCTAAGTATGATGCAGTCTAACTTTAGATGACAGATGTCTTCAGGTTCTTGAAGCAGGGCATTAAGTGACTTGGGACTAAATAGACAGACCTCACAAACTGATATAAGTACAAAAATTACATAGCAGTTGAAAGAATCTGTCGATAAAATCCTCATTTAATCTTTCAGTTATGAGTAATAGGAAGAAGTAATTAGAATGAACAAGGGTCAAACTTGAAAAAGTTGTGGGTAAAATGGAGAGCTAGTGGACAGATTTAAAATAAAGTAGTGCTTTGATCATTTATTGTTTAGAACTTATTGGAAGGTAGTGTGAAGCTGGAGAGGATAATAATAATTGTTTGGTCATTGACTATTTAGACAGAAAAGTTGGGTTCATATGAGGAGGAATTGTGATTGTGGTGTTGTTTGCCTTAGAGTTGCTGGTGTTTTTACTGTGGAAGACCAAAAGATTTTTGGCAGAACAGTGAGCTTCCATTTGATGTGGTGTTACAAGCATCCAGAGTTAGCATGGCTAATACTTTTTGGTGTAGTACTGAAAAAGCAATTTTTTTGAATTGTGTTTAAATATTGTAGCTGAAACTTCATGAACAAGTGAATTATGTTACGTTTCTGCCCCTCCCTTCCTCTTTATATCTTTTTCCTGAGTGTTATAATTTAGAAAAGAAGGGTCCAGAGATGTCTGATTTTTCTTGGCTTTAAAAGTGAGAGAAGAATTGAAGATGCATTTGAAGGAAGGTGGGAGAAGAATCAGCACAACTTGATACAAATGATGCTAAATGCTTAAAATTCTGATTAGTTTCTTAAGTTTAAATTCTACTTTCTCTAGACTGCTTAGCTTTTTTCCAGGTATTGTCAGAAAACACAACAATTCTTGCTTGAAACTTACCTACTGATTAGAAATTTATTTCTTGTAACAGAAGTTACATGAGGATAGTGTAGACAGCATACCTGATTGTGTAGTTTTCCTTGTTCACTTTTTTACATGAGGAAAGAAGAGGACTTGGGGAACAGTGCTCTCTATTTCAGTAGTGTTTTAAAAGTTTCAATAAAAACTTGGCTCTGCAGCAGTATGTGGGTGTTGTGCTTGCAGGTAAAATAGTGTAATGTTAGTGTTTAATAGTACTTTTGAAAATGAAGTAATGGCACGTGTAGTATAATGCAGAATACTTCTAAATAGCGGTTGATTTCTGCATTTCAATATTTTCTTCTTGCTGATGAAGGAGGGACAAAAACCTTTTTGTGCCAGAGGTTCAAAGCTATTTTGCCAGGTAGAAAAATGGTCTTTCTAAAGATGGTCGGTTTTTTTCTTTCTGGATCTTGTGTTAGTGCTGAGTGACTGTTCTCTTGGCTTAAAAACATTAATAGCAGCAGCTATCTTGTTTGCTGTAACCCTGCTTTGTTATCACCTTAGCACTTAGCTGAGATGCCAAAAGCTGTTGAAATACATGGCAACTTCAAGAAGGTTAGATGCTTGAATACTGGCATTCTGGGTTGCAAGTCAATGTGTTTTATTATCCCTGTGCTCAGAATTTTGAGCCAAAGACGTAGGATACTATTGAGGTACTGCTGCTGTTCAGTTTATCACAATGTTAATTAGTGCTGAATGTCATTAAGATGAACATATGCGGTGTTAATAAAACCACTTGTGAAATTGAGCTATTGTCATTATTTCACTGCATGGCTGTGCTGTAAAGTTGCTTGACTTTTCCTCAAAAGAAAAATAATTGAGAAGGGCCTACAGCGTGCCCCTTGAGCTATGTAGCTGACCCTTGGAACATATCTGGTCTTAGTTGCCTCTTCTGAGACACTAGATGGTCAGAGACTTGGCTGCAGTGGGAGGGACTGTTTTAATAGCAATATACTACTTTGAGTGTGCTCTCTTCTCTTGTCTTGTGAATGCAAGTGAGTTGTCCAGTCTCATGATTACATGTGAGGAGCAGGCTGTTGCTTCCTGTAAGGTTAATATCATCTGATCTGCTCCTTTTGTGCATTTGAAAGGCTGCTGGGACAGAAGGCGTTTGTGTGGGGAAGGTTCTGTAAATGGTTTCTACTGGTGGCAGGAACGCTTACTTTTGGGATGAAGTTTGATTTCCTTATACCCCCATTCCTCCTCTGTGCTTAGTTTTAGACTGTTCTGCCTGACTTGATTAAAAAAATTAAAAATATGAGAAATGACTCAAGCAGGATAATTACAGCATTGGCAACACATAAGTATTTTGTACTTGTGTCTGTACTTTCATGGACTGGAAAGGGCCAGAGCTGTAATCGGGCATCTTAGGTAAAATACAGTCATTTACATAGCTAATGTGACATAGCGTAGTTGCATGATAATTGTGCTGCTCTGCAATGCATGCATTCTACTTTATTTATTTATAGGCACTAATGAGATTGTATTTTGATGTGACATTACTGTAATGTCAGTGCCTTGAATTCATTCATTAGTTTACCTCATTGACTATGTGAAGTAAGGAAATGCAGGTGCCCTTGAGCAAGTTTTTCTAACAGACACATGAGAAATCTGTAAAGTGTTCAGAGCACAGGCTGCCTTGGGCTTTAGATTTCATCCTACTACGGACAAAATTATTTATAACTAGCTGTGCTGGAGACTCAGAGGAAGGTAATGACTACATCTACACTTGTCTGCAGCCTGCTTTCCGCTCTGGAGTGGCTCTGCTCAGCTCAGACTCCTGCTGTATTCTGAGAACAGTCCCCAGCCTCATGGGATCTCATGTATGTCAATGGCCCTTAGTGAACTTTAACAAAACAACGACATTTACAGATTAGTGCTCAAACCCGTGCTCTGGGCTTATTTTATTTATTTTTAAAGCTTTAGCTCTCAGTGCCTACATGGCACAGTGTAACACTCTGCTGAGTTTGTAGTTGCATGTGGATAGCATTTAATAGCAGTAGCATAGCACTGCGTGTGAACTAACCAACCTTCCCTTTCAAGCTAAGGGACAGTGTTGTGCTAATGCACAGTTGCATTTCTGGTTCTGGTGGTAGTCCGGTGGTTTTAGCTCAAAGGTCAGAAGATCAATGGTATCAGCACAGTAGCTGGCATGCTACAAATTAAAGTAATACTAGAATGGACTGCCTCTGATTTTAATTGACTGGTAAACATCCCTATTTTAGTGAGCTCTTGTGCATCTTGACCTGTAGCAATAGAGAATAATGAGGTCTACAAACCTGCAAAAAATAATACAAGTTTGCATCCAAAACGTGTAAACAAAATGTATAGAAATTGTCAAATTTAAGGCCATTAAAGGGTATTTTGAAGTATTCCTTTAAATCTGGGTTAATATCTGGTGTGGGCTCTCAAGACATGTTCAAAAGCTACATGTGAAGTACCTGGCTGTTCAGAGAATGTCCTTGCTGCCCCTGTGCCCTGTGAGAGTCAAACAATGTGTCTCACATCGTCACTCTTGCAGTTTTTCCGTTTTTAGTTTTTGTATAGTTCTAGCAGGTGTGTGGATAGTGTTCCTTAGCTCAGTGCTAGCTCGGGTATCTGTGCTGCATGGCACTCACTGCTGAGACTGCAGTTATGTATCCTAGATTTCTGCTAACGACTTTGAGGCAAGGATGCCCTCAAAGTTTCTGGTTTACTATGGAAACCAGCATGTGTGGGTATGCTCCATGTGTGGCTGCCCATTTGTCTTTCTCCTTAAAACTTCCTTCTCCCCAGCTTCCTAAGTATTTTGAATTTTCTGGTTTTTGAGCCCCTTACAGGCACATAGAGGTGTCCAACAGGCCTTGTAAAAGCAGACCAGTGAGTGGCTAAGACTGAGTTTGAGCAGTGGCAAGAGCTGCAGCACACACACTGTTATTTGGTGCCAGAGCAGTTGTGTGATGCACACAAGTGCATGGGAGGAACTCTAGCTGGAGCATACGTATTCTTATATACCAAATCCAGTCAAATATGAGAGAGGGATTTGAAGGTACCAGGGCTTTCTTAGTTCATGTGACTGCTTATTCTGTACAGATTTCTGCCAAGTCTTCTTCCAGAAAAATGCGGAAGACAAAATGTAATGGAAGCCTGTAGTGATATCCATATTTAGTTTGCTTAATCGTTTCTGTTGTTAAAGCGTCCTGTGAGATTTTTCTTTTTCTTTCCCGCCCTCTTTCCAGGATAGTTAACACTACCATTATGTGAGCAGCTTTTGTGGTTTTTTTTTTGATAGAAGAAACCACTTTTTATTAGGGAAATACGTTCTTCTTCTCAGAGTATTTTGAAATCCCCCCTCTCCCTGTGTTACTGTTGAAAAATGGAATACTGTTTATCAGAAGCTTTCTCATACTCTTTTCTCAAGATTAATCTTTTTATTATGCTACTGAGATGTATGAATGTTTCAAGGCTCACCCAGCGAACTTCTGCAAACACCTGGGGTCCAGCAGAGGAACACAAATGGGACCCTACCCTTTTCCTGCCCTCCCAATTCACTATGTCCAGGCTCTCCTGCCTTGCTTCTGACTGCCTGTGCTTTCTGGCAAGTGTGTTGCAAGACTTGGTTGAAAAGAGATGTTGTGATGAGTGTGAAAGATGGTTTTGTTTTTGCTTTTGTTGTCTGATCTGTTAAAACTTCAGCATTTTTTTCCTTCACGTTTTTTTGGGAAGCCAAGCATGTTCATTTTGTACCTGGATAAGGGATGCAGGGACTAACTTTTTAGGTGTCATTGGACAAGTGGTAGGAGACACCATCAAAAGAGAACATCATGGCTTCAAGAAAAGGTTGAATCTTCTGCACTTCTAATGCTTTTGACTGTAGAACAGTAATGCTGCAGGTAGAACAGAATTTGTAATGACTTATTTTTAAACTTGAGATTGCAACCTACAACATTGTAATCAATGTGAGATCTTCCCCTTCCTAGAGAGGCAAAACTAAGTGTTTATATCCATCTTTGAATGAACTGGTATTGACTTTGGTTGTCTGTGACAGTTGGCATGTCTGTGACATGTGAAGCAGTAACTGGGCTAGACTCCTTTCTTCCTCTCTTCCTCTCAGCAGCTGCCATATGATGTGCAATCTGAGCTCGGTGAGCTCTTGCCTTCCTTCCCATTGCTCCTGAGTGTCGAGATCTTTGATTATTCTTTCCTTCAAGAGCTGAGGAGGATACTGGTTTCTTCACCTTGCACTGACTATTTGCAAGGCCTAATAATAGATGATAATGATTCATGAATCTTCTCGGATAACAACTTTTGTTTGGGCTGCCATAACACAGTTTTGCAGTGTAGATGACGGTAATCTGTCACATTTTTCAGCCATTCAGCATCAATTGGCACTGGAGTTTTGAGTTGTAGTCCTGCTGCAACACAATGCTTTTAACCTTCCTCTTGGTAAAACGAGGAGAGAGCATTAGCACAGAAGGCCGTGGAAATTGGGGTGAAGTGTATGTAATGGTATATATCCGAACTTACCTTTAGGTTACAAAGTTAGAACACCGGTTCAGTGATGCTGCAAGCAGGGCTTTAGGGCTCCTAGTACTGCGTCAGAAGTACAGTGCTCATATGTAAATTATTAATATCATAAATGAATGCTGTTTGCTTTAATAAATCAAAATTAAAATACTTACCAGGTAGAAGCATAACTTATTTGCATTAAGCAGTAATTATTTAGACCATTAGGATTTTATAGTGGATTAGATATTATGCACTTTCCTACCACTGATGCCACTTTGGTATCATCTTCTGCCACACTTGATAAAATTTGTACACATGCCTGACTCTGATTTGGATCAAATTTGTCATGATCAGTGATGTGATAGTGCAGAGATTTGCTGTTAATGCTTGTGAAACCAGGATTTTGTCTCCTGTAACTTCCTGACAACTTTATCTCTACAAATGTTTCAGAAAGTTTACTTTTCAACTGTATTTTACCTATCAAATAACTGTTTTTATTTAGTGTTTCAATGGTTAAAGGATTGATCTTTGCACGCGTTGTAGAACCATGGTTGTCTTAAGTTATGAAGGCATGCTTTGAGAGTGGTAAACACTGATCTTCATTACATTTATCTTTTTGTTCATCATCCATTTTTAGTATTGTGCCAAACCCAAAGCCTACTTCTAATTTTATAAAAGGGAGAAAAATAATTCAGTTTCCGTGAAGCAGATTCTTTCTTGAATTCTCTTTAATCTTATTGACAGATATGAAACCACAAATCTTTTTATCTGGAGAATGTTTAAAAAAAAAAAGAGGAAAGGGGCCATTAGAGGAAAAGATTTTAATGGGATCATAAATGTTCTATTTGGTTCTGTCTTATTAGACATTGCTTGGAAATTGAATCTCCTTCTGAAGACATTTACATGTTCTCAGTGTTTGATGTGATTCCATTATGAGCTATTTATGTTGCAAGATATGAATTGGGCTCTTTTAAAGTCTTTTGACTTTTCTTTGGAAAAGGGAAAAACATACTCTTCTAGGCTTGTGACTAAGTGTATTTTAAAATAGGGTTCATAACTAGTGTCATGGGTGCTACAGAATGTGTCTGAATCTGTGGTATCCCAAAGCACACGCTTTTTTATGAGATTTTTGTATGAAAATGGGGAAAAATGCATAAAAACCAGTTTACTGCTTCATTTTTGTACCTATGGAAAACCTTGGTACTGTAGTCTGGACTATACTTCAAAGGAACTGCTATTTTGTGTGGCTTGCTGTCACTTCATTTATTCGCCACACTCGTAACCATTGCTAAAAGCACAGCTTGGAATTACAGCAAAATTTGCTGCTTATTTTGAGGTGATGGTTGTTTTGTATCAAATATGATGCTGTGCAGGTGGTTTTGGAAACCTCACTCATTCCACATGAAGCTATTTTTTTTTTGGTGCTTATCTCTCCCTGTTCTGCTGTAGTAATTCAATAACTTGAGTAATCAGAGAACAGCGTCAAAAATTGGGATGAAAACTTTCATGGGTAGTCTAAGAGTTGTAGATTTAATTAGGCTAAAAGGGGCCCCTCTGGAAGGTCATCTGCTGCAACCTGCCCTCCTGAAAGCTTGAACATTGGTCAATTCTGGTGTACAGTGATAGTGAGTTTAGTTTAGTCTTTGCTATTACCTTGCTTTAGGTAGGTGTAGAAAGCAGGATGATCCTCTGAGTCTTCCCCAGGGTGACAAACCCAGGTGTCTCAGCCTGTCCTGCCTCATGTACTTCAGCCCTCGAACAGCTTGATGGTCTCTCTGATGAACTTTAGTCCATCTTTCTCATACTGAGCAGTCTGAAACAGGGCATGGTCATTTGGCTGAGATCTCACTAATGCTGAGTAAAAGTCAATGTCACTTACTGGGTTTAGACAGAGCACCAACAAGCACTGCAAGGCAGATATTTTTAACTTAATCTTGCCTAGAGCTTGAGATTTTGCATTTTCAGAAATGTCTGTTTTTATTCCTAGATGCATGAGGAACCTTTGATTGAATAATTTTTTACTATATCGCTGTTTCCAGAAAGGATTATTTGCATCGTTTAACTTGAAATAGACTTTCTAATTTATAGCCAAACTTGTTTCACCCAGCTGCAGATTTAATCAATATATTTCTCTGCTCCTTTAAGTTTTTTTCTGTCTATATTGAACTGGTAGCAGTCACATACTATTTTATTATCCTACTGATATATTTTGCTTTGTGTGGCATGTTATATTGGTTTATGTTGCATTTCTTCAGGCCAGCTATCAAGCAAACTTGTAGTTGTTTGAGTGGAAAAGTAGTTTTCTCCCCGCTTTATTCTTGGTGTTAGCTTTCAATTTATAAATTACTGTTTGTTTGATCTGCATGCAGGGATGCTCTTTGCACCGTATTCCAGTATGTCATAGTCAAAGTCAAGAAAAGTCATGCCGGAATAAATGCATATGGGAGAAACATGAGAGTGGGTTTTCTCAGAAACACTGAGTAGGGAAATGAAGTAGTGGCAGGGAACAGAGAAGAGACAGTAAAGATATTTTTGTCTGATGCGAATCAGTCTTTCACATGAACCAGTGAAAAAAGACACTTTGCCCTTGCTACTCATATCTTTTGCCACATTGCTTGGGACGTCTGACAGGCTGCACAGCGTTGCCAGAGCAGAAGTGAGCTGCAATAGAAGCTGCCTTGGTGAGCAGTCCAGGTCATCCAGAAGTTGGACGCTTGGCTTAGATTCAGACCTCTCCTATGGTAACATTTTCAGTCATATAACTTTGACTTTTGCCGAAGACTAACTTTAGCTGAAACTTGCTGGCACTTGCACAACATTATTTTTTGGCAACTGCAGTTCTTGTGCCATGGGCTGTTGGCAAGTTGGATCACTTGCTTCATTTGTGAGATACTGTGTAGTGTTTCAGGATGTAAGGACAAATCAGCTTTCAGCCTATGCTTGTCACAGCTGTCTTGCCTTACACCTCGTGGGAAAAGATTTATCAGGCATAATTATGTCTAATTGAGCCACTCTTGCTATCTTGGCAATGTTACTTTTTTCAGTTAATTTGATCAGTGGACACAGATGAGATAAAAATGTAAACAGTGCCTATTTGAATGGCTTCCTGCGTCTTGGATTATTTAAATGATTAATTTAATCTGCCATGTAATTATGTGAGTTGTCACATGGAGGGAGATTCAGCTAACTGGAGTTTTCTACCTCTTAGAATTTTATTTCTGTGAGGAAGGTTCAGTTTTTGTTTTTATAACTTGTACAGGATGAATTTGCTTTGTAATGCACCTGCAACTCACTTTCTGTAGTCACAAGTGTGGGCTTTCTAAACTACAGTTTGTTCTGTGTAAAACAACTTTTAAAGCATCCACGTTGTTCATGGTTATAAACATTTTCAGCCTTACTGTTGAAATAAAATTCATGGTAGGTGTAGGTCAACTCTAAATCACTAAACTTGTAGTCACTTAGATTTTGGGTTATACATGTAATTCATGAACATTTCAAGAGAAAGCAAGGCTGTATTTAACTTAGGTAAAATAGGGGTGGCTTATATCTGGGAAGCTGTAGAGATGTTATTGTTTCTGGCTGAAGATCTGTCTGGTGTCCTGGGAATGCAAATCTTGAAATATAAATACTGAGGAATTAGGAATGAAAATAAGAGGAAGGGAGATACAACTGTTGTTACTTCAGACTTGAGTTTTCTTTGTGAGAACTGTAGAACTGCTTTAGGATGGATAAGCTGAGGAAAATTGCAATGTAGTAAATGTGAATCAATTTTTCTTTCTTTGCCATTAAGTACTTTATTAAGCATCTTTTCTATTAAAAACTTATCTTTTAAGTAGTAAAATATTAAAATGGCTGGAAGTAGTTTGGCTTAGGCTACAAGTCATCTCTTTCATTGGAGAAGGTGGTTTGCCTATGCGTGACAATTATTCTGAAACTTTCTGTCATCCTTTTCTTCTAGGACAGTTATCTACACCAGATAAACATTTAGGTTATGCCTTGATTGGAATATGTGAGTTGAGTTGGCTTAGTTTTGCTTTTTCTAAGAAGGTTGAATATGAAGACCTTGCTATCTGTACTTGGCTTTCAGTATATGCCAAATGCAAGTTTAATTATGGAAACTAGACTTGCTTTAAAGCAGTTGCAGCCAAGGCAAATGCAGTCCTGTTTTTCTTTAGTCCTTGTCTTCCCAACTGGTGAATTCAAAGAAATAATCTCGCACATGTAAATACGTTTTAGTTTTTGATTTCCATGTCTTTAAAAAAAGGCCTTGCAAAACACCACCCTCTCCCAAAAAGCTGACAGGAAGAAGGAGAAATGTCCAATAAAATGCCTTTCCTATCTTGGCAGCCATACAGAGGGTAGCGCTGCTCTTCCCATGCCCACGTGCTTGTAGAAGGTTCAGTGTTTCCTGTGGTGACAGTGCGTGCAGTGCTCTATCAGGGAGCACCCAGGTAGTGATACACCTTTCTCAACAAGTAGTGCGCCGGCCTGGGTTGAACTGAACGCCTTCCCTCTGTGTTATGCACAAAACTGTATTGTGGCTGATCTAAATTTGTTTGAGCAAATAGAAGAATTTGTGTAGCACTGAGGAGCAGGAGACACTGGTGGGGCGCTAGTATTTATCTGCAAAGGCAACTTAATGCTCAGTGGGCCGATAGTCAGCATTGCTGATTTTTTTTCTTTTCTTGGTTTTCTCAGATGATGCATTTGAAGAGCTGTGTAAGAATTGCTTCAGTTAAGGAGTTTCATCTTTTTGAGAAGTCTTTTCCTTCCCTTTTCACTGTGGGAGAACAAATGATACAGAGTACTAGCATGATTAGTCTTTGTTTTCATGTGTTTTAGTAGATAAAATGGAGACTGTTTCTGAAAGCTAAACTCCACTTCTCATAACTGCATCCGCACTAAGCAGTAGATCAAACAGTAATTAGCTGAACAATTGGCTAATGACCACTGGAAGAGGAGAGAATATGGTCAGAAATGTGCTGCTGTTGAACTCCTACCAGGTTTTATTTTGGTTGAGAGTCTTTACTAATAAAAAATGCTACTGATTTGGCGTACTGCTTTTTAGTGTGGCTGTGCTGACCACTGGCTCCTGAAAGGTGGCTGTTAACTCCAGCCTGCCAAAAGAAGTGAAAGCTGATACTAGAGCATGTGTTCCAGGTATAGTCAGATTGACATATTTTTAAATTGAGGCTAATAAAAAACATTAGTAATGTTTTCAGTTTTGTACTTTATTGTGACAATAATGACCTGCAGTGAAGTTGTATGTAAGAAGCTTCTTGACTGTATAGTTACTGAGACATAATCCCTTAATTTTTAGAATTTACTGTTTTACAGTTCTGTCCATGTGTAAAGTAAGAGGTAAATGGGGTTACAGCACTTGCAGTAGGTCTGTCCATCTAAGGCTGCTGCTGTACGCTGCTGAGAGACTTTGGTGAAGGTCATCTTAAGTATCAGAGGAGGGTTAATTAGGGAATAAAAGCACCAAACAAAAACACACTGCTTATTTCTGCTAATAAACATACAGATTTGACCAATTTCCCTGCCATTCTAATGTATGTGTTCCTTTAGCAGAACCAAGTGATTCAGAGCCATGTTAGCTCCTGTGCCATTTAAGTTACTGCTATTACTGTGCTGAGTGAACCGGTGGTGTTTTCAGCAGGCAGGTTTTCAAACTGATGGTTCAGCTGAAGGATGATCTTGCCAAAAGGGCTTTTTGTGTTTGAACAAATTGCACAAATTGATTCCTTTTGTATACCTAAAGGATTATTGGGGCATATGGTGCATTCATAATTGAACTTGCCATGTAGTCTTACTCATCAGTTCACTCTGTGAATTGCTTATATGGTTGTGATTGTGACTAAAATTTTGCTTGAAAAGGTTTTTACAAAAGAGGAGACCAGGTTTAAAATACTTATTTTGGAGGAAAAATGGGTATTTGGGGTTTTTTTTTTGGTATATGTCTCTATCATGATGCAGTCACCTTTAAATCTCCAATGTTTGATATATTTTTTGATGAAAACTATTATTTGGACTTGACCAGATGTTAACTCTGACAGGAATGAAAATATAAATATTTTTGTGAACCTACAACTGTCTAAAGGAGTTGATGAACAGGGTAGGAATTCATCTGTGTAAACCTTACTTTTGTGGGTATCTGTGTACTGTAATATAAAATGTGGCACTTATTGCTACGTAAGTGGAAACAACAAAAGGAGGTTATGAAGGATAAGGACGGCAGTCAAATTCGGTTTCAGCATAAGGCAAATATCATCATTCTGAATAGCTACACCTGGAAAATGGTAGTGGCAGGCACAAGTGCTTTCCACAGTACAGTTATATGATGGCAGAACACTTAAGTTTGCTGAGGAGGTGAGTTTTTTTGGTGTCTGTTTTGAAATGTAAGAAAAAAATGGACATGCCGTGTTGGCTGTGAAGCTTGGAGGAAGCAGAGCATTTTTTTTTTTAAATGAGGTTTATTATATCAAGGTCATGACTGTTACTTGGGAATAACTTCCGGAAGTTGCTTGCGATTTGAAGTTGATTAGATCAAAGTACTAGAAACACTAAGTTTGTGGGTTTGATTCCTGTATGGTCCATTATTTAGGGTTGGACTTGATCCTTCTTTGTCCTTTCCAACTCAGAATGTGATTCTGACTGATTCTGAAATATCCTAAAATGCATTTACTCTGAGTTAGAAAAGCTTTTTTTCTTGTTAGATACTAAAGTTTTGCCTGATAATTTTTTGGCATGGAGTAGAAAGCTTGCATTATGAAGAGGATTGAACAGAAGTGGGTTGAGAACAAAACCTTCTGTTTCTTTTGAAGGTCTATTCCACAGTGTATTGTTAAATGGTATCTGGATTCTTCTGTGTTAATTTCTCTTGACTCCTTTATCTGCATAGCTATAGACTATTCATTTGTAACAGTTTCTGACCTTTTGTTCTTCTTGTTAATGGACTCAGAAGTAGAATGACTTTTTAAAAAATGTGTTGTTGGAATTCAGAAGGGTTTTGATGGACAGAAAGAATCATCCTGTGGAAAATTGACTTAGTACAGTGGTTTTACACTGTGAAGCTCTTTTATTTCTACCAAAGAAAATGTAATTTCTGCAATGCAATGCTGACATGGAATTGACTCAGTTTTTCTTTTTAAATATGAAGAGTTTCTGCGCTTGACATGATGGAGTAAGGAAAAATAATTTCCCTGTGTGCAGGTAGATTATTTTTATGGTTTATACTTTGTCTTTATTTGCAGTTTGGACTGTTTTTGATAGAAGTTTGTTTTGTGAATTTTCAAAGCTTCTTATGTAATTCCCACCTAAGTTACACTGTACAGAGTTAATCTGCTGTATGCCAAATGACCCTCTTTTTCTGAATTTTAGTGAGCCATTCTTATGTGCCCAAAGGACCAATGTGTTAAGACAGAATATAGTGGGAAGAGGGCTTTTGCTTGTTTGTTTTGGGGGTTTTGTTTGTTTTGTTTTGTTTTCGCCAGTTTGAAAGCTCTAAGCTTATACAAGCACTGAAGACTGAAATGTGGTTAAGCCTACGTTTTAGGTGTCAGGATATCACTCTCCTTTGCAGTTCTGACATTGAGAGATGTCTCTTGAAACTGTTTGACAGCCTAGGAAAGGGACTTGCAATTTAACATAATATACCTAATGATGGACTAGGGTGCCTTATGTGTCAGATCTACACCTGAAACTGCGTTACGACTGGCTTTTTACTGTTAGGTTTTGCTTTTGGGCCCCCCTCCCAGATACTTCAGTGCTGCCCAAGTCATTGAGTCATTTTGCTCTCTCAGTTCTCATCCACCTCATTTGGACTTGCACAATTGAGAAGGCAGTAGACAGGCAAGAAGCTGCACCGAAAGATTTGCTCATCAAACCACATCTTAAAAGGAGTGTGGTAACTTTAGGTGTTTCTAGGTGTTTATATGTTGCCTTCTCCAAACGCCAGCAAAACTAGTAAAAGTTACACCAGCTCTTTAAAAAAGTATTTGTCTGTAAACCAAGAGGAACACAGGTTGTAACACATGCAACTTTGTGGGTATAGTGCAGCTGCTGTCTCATTCTGAGAGGATTTACAATCACAAGAATTCTTCTGTAACTCTTGGGTTTATATCCTTCTGTAATGAGGATATTAATTGAGATGGTTGTGGGTTGTTTTGGACACTGGAAACTGAGATGAGACAGTGTCTTTCTTTACACAATACGCAGCTGTTGGATGAGAAGAATCTAGTTATGTTTTAAGCTGTACTTGGAATCTGTGGATGACAGATCCCTTGGTTCTCTTTTTTCTTTGGTTTTTTTTCCTTTGGTTGGGGGTGGGTCACTCCTTTCATTGCTCAGTGCAGTTCCCACCTAAACAATGTCAGTGTTCTGAGGTATTTGTGAATTTTCTGTGTTCCTGTTATGAAACTTGCTTTGTTTTTTTCTCTCCTCTTTCAAATCTATATTACAGGGTATTACTGCCAGCTCTGTGCGTGGCAGATTGCTTCTGTGAACACATTCCAACAGGTGTGTTATTTTTGTTTTCCTGGCATTTGTTTTGCAATTTAGTATGAACATACTTTACATCTATATTTCAGTCTGGTTCAGACAAGTTTAGTTCAAGTAGTGGTTGAGTCGTGGTTTTGATGGAATGACTGTTTGGCAAGCATTGTCTGTAAACGCTGTGGTGCTTTCAGCACATAATATTTTGGGACTGCCATAATGCAATTGCATAATCTTAAATTATGTGCTTTACAAATAAGAGATGCTTTTAAGGACTGACTACAAGCCTTGAGCAGTTGAAAATTTAGTGCATGAAAAAGAATTTTAACCTTTTGTCACTATCTTAGGCTTTATTTTAAGAACTTCTGGGTTTGGTTTTTTTTTTTCATTATGTGCATATTTCAGCCTAATAAATCTTCTCATGATACAGGAATGTGTGGGGCTTGTTTCAGTTTTTATAGGAGCTCCTTAACAAAGCAAGTTGTTCAACTTTGCTAGTCTGTAGTTTCAGGTGACTCACTTGTGACCCTTGTGACATTGCACCCTCTCCCCTACTCCAAGTGATGTCTAAAAAACTTTGATAAGAGAAAATTTGGTTGCATTCAGGAAACACATGTAATATGTACTGAAAAATGAGAGAGCAATTCCTTAGTTCATTTGAGAGTGACATGGATTCCTGTTAATAGATACTGTTTTACATGTATCAGTTCTGAGGACTGTTAAATCTAAGCCTGCTAAACCTAAGCACTGCTAAAAGTGTACCTAAATGTGCCCCTTCCTTTTTTTTTTTTGTAAATATGAGAGGAAAATGTAAAAGAAGTTATTACAGGGCATATACAAGGTACTACAAGCAGGTTTTTGTAGTGTTCTACTAGCTTAAGGACTTGCCAGCATTGGATATGATGGATTTAGGGTGTTACATTTAAAAGTGCCTGATCTTCAGTGGAGTCACTTCTTGAATCAAACTGGAATTCTGACCTTAATGTTGTCCTATGGTCAGGATTATATGTTGCAGAGAAAAAAGTGCTTTTAAATTCTTCGTTAAACTCTGGTTACCTTACTGAGATTTCACCAATCCTTGTATATAATGGATAACACTTTCCTGCTTGTGTTCCTGATTTTAGCTGTGCCTTTTTTAATCCCTCCAAGGCCATAATTATCCATAATTTTTGTTTATATGGAAGCCATGCTGTTTCTCTGTTTGCAACTTTTTCTCTGGTCCCTCTGTCTTTTTGAACAAAGCAAGTGACAAACAGTAGTCAAGAAAAAACTGGTAGATTGTATGTGGCAATGATTTTTGTTTTATTTTCCCTTTAAAATATGCAAATAGTTTTCACTTGCCTTTTGGTAGTGTAAAGCTGATATTTTCAATGAATTATTCCTGATGCCTTCAAGTCATTTTCTGAAGGGTTGACAACAAATGTGAAGCTTGCTGATACATAGATTCACTTGAAGTTAATTTACCCTTCCTGTGTCATTTATTGGCAGTGGATTTCATCTCATTTTTGCTCTGCCAACTTTCCATAGTGACTTTCAGACAAGATTATTCTCACTGAATCTCAAACTTTACAAAACTTACAAAAGTTTCTACAGCTGTCAGTTTACACCATAGTTAGAAACATAGGTCAAAGTGTAGATCCTTGAAGAAGGTTATCAGTGCATCATCCTCTTCCCTTTTTTTTATTTCATTACTGGCTCACCATTTAAAAAAGTCTATTGCTTCTGCTTATCTCCCACTTCATATTTGTTGATCAGTTGTAATTTCCAGGTAATTTGTTGCTCTCATTGTATGAGAGTTTGGTTTCTTTAAGACCCTTTGATGAGAGATCCTAAACTACCATATATGTTCCTGAACTTTTCAGATGTATTACATCGAATAGGTTTTGTGTGCTTATAATCTCCTTTAGCAAATCCTAAATGGTTGGATTTCTCCTTATGGAAATCAGGGTGCTTTACTACATACCTTATTGCACGTAAATTACAGTGCTTTTCTTTGAACAGGCAAGCGAAGTAAGGTGAATAGTAAAGAGTATCTTGAGCAGAGCCAAAAGGCACACCTTGTAGTTGTGGTAATGGCATGAGATAACTCTGAATGCGTTTTAACCTGTTTCATTATGCTGCCTTAAACCCAGGCTGCTGTACGGTAGAACTGGAAATATTTGAAAGACACACGTTCCCTGCCAATTGCGAGGCAACCACACCCTGCCTTGTTTGCTATGCTTAGGAAGGTGCATTTTTGGTTTGTAAACAGTTACTCATTGTTGCTGCGTAGTGAGAAGCTGATTTAATGACGTTTTTGAAAGGAACAAGGACTGTAAATCGCAGCTTTACTTAACAGGTTCTTTGTTTGAACACTTGAAACTGATGAATAAAATGTGTGACTGCAATTAAATTTAACTGTGTATGTAGTACTGTGATAGAGCTGGGCCAGCCCTTTGTGCCTGTTCATGCTCTCAGGTGGAGGGGAAGTGTCCCAGGGTGCTACCTTGTGTGACCCTTCCTCCTGGCCCCCTCCCTGGCTGGGTAAATGCCTATGCTGCAAACAGCCAGGTGTTTTAGACCCGTCAGTATTCCAGTGGCTGGCTGACAGTGAAGGCTGTACTATGTTGGGAGGCAGGGTTTGAGAGCCAGTATAGTAATGTGAAATAATAATTTGCACTAGATTTTGAGGGTATCTGAAAGGCACCATGTTACATTTCAGATGGTAAGGGAAAGATGGTCAGAATAATTCTCGTCTGTTTGCTTTTAGAAGTATTTCTCTGAGACTTCCAGATAACATATAAAAGAATAAATCTCTGTCCGGGCTCTGAGCTTGCAAAATGCCAAATACAATACTTGTGAAGTATTACATGAACAGAGTTCTTTTCTGGTAGTGTCTCAAGTGATATATGTTAATTCTAGAATGGTATTCTGAAAAATTACATGATGATCCTAATGCAATTAGTATTTTCATGGATTATAATATTTATCTAAGTTCATTTTGTGTTTGAAAATTAATTGCAAATACAGTGCTGCTCTGTGATCCTTCTGAGATAAGTCTGTTCTGTTGTATTGCAGAAAAAAGTTACATGACTACAAGATAAACCAAATAAATCCTTCAAAGTTTCATGTTGATATCCACGAAGAGAAAATCCTCTTTTCTGACCTGTTCTTGTGATACTACTCAAAGAATGGTTTGCTTTTTTCTTTCTTTTTGGTGATCAGTGGCTATATTGCTTTCTACCAAAGCATGTAGTATTTTGTTTCTGGATGCTTTAATTGTTAAAAAATAGCACCTGTTGGAGAAAATGACGTAAGTAGTGTTCTCTGAAGATTATGCTCCCCCACACAGTTACTTCTTGGAAATAGAAATCTCTATAATATAATAATTATTATTCTGTTGTTCTGTAGGTTCCTGTGGTATTTCTTTTACTAGTCTTGCTACCTTGAAAATAATGCCTGTATCCCAAGTCATTGTTGCAGATAGTCAGCAAGCATTCATTTTGATTTTTTAAGTTCTTTGCTGCTTTAAAAGATCAGTCAAACTTCTTTTGCTGGCAGCTCAAATACTGGAAAACAAAATGGTATTTCCCATAAAAATGTGTCAGCCCAATGTGGTTCTGTCTAAAGCCTGAAGAAGACAGGAAACTAACTGGAGGTGTTTTCCTTCTTTGCAGTTGATTGCCTTCAGTTGAGCTGCTGTATGCTTTGATTACTGCTTGACCTCTACTGCTTTTGATATTCCATACCTAGCTGGGTCCTGGGACTCTGCTCCTTTTGAACAGTAGTTCTGATAATCTGCTTGAGCTCTCACAGGTGAGATAGGCTGCAAGTAAATGAAAGTAGCAGAAAGAAACCTCACAAAAAAAACTTGCACAGGTAAATTTCCATAATTAAATGGTATCTCTCTTATATCTGCTTTATATTTTAAAACTGATGCTTATAAGATTCTTAAAGAATATTCTTTGCCACTGACTTGGTCTGCTGATGCTAATAGTTATGACTTTTGAATAGGGAGGTGATGTGTAAAAGGCAAGCTGACCCTAAACTGCAAACTGACTATAAGGAACTGAAAATAATTTGTAAATTAACTACTGTAAGAGACGAAGTAATGTGTTAACTTCAGCCAAGAAGTTACTGGGAGTCAAAATGGTCCCTCCGATTACCTGTTTGCAATTATTTCTTGACACAGAGCAGTTCGGGGTAATCTGGGGGAATACAAAATGTAGTGAGTTGCGTGCTGTTACTGGATTTCCCCATGTTCCTATTGGGGATGAACATTTACTGTGTTTGTGTCGGCACACCCCAGCACCTCCTCCCCTGTTATAGAGTGCTACTTTTGCTATTTAGAGGAAGCATAGAGTGTGATATAGCTAACCTGCATTGAAAATAATTAAAATCATAGTTGTATAGTGTTTTTTCACAGATAAAAGAACAATTTAAAGGTATTTATCTTTATTGTAATTAGTGTAATGTGAGTAATCACGTTTCCACTACACTTGTACAGTGATCTGAGTTTTAAAAAACAGAAGCAGTATTATCTCAGTATGCCATGATACTCTGCGTAATAGTCTATAATCAAACAAAATTTTAATTTCTAGGCTATACAAAAGAAGACTTTTCTTAGCATTTGGAATTTAGTGTGCTGGTAAATATTTAACAGGCTTTGGTGAATGAGGAAGACATTAGTTAATGGATTTGAAAATAAAAATATTTTCAAACTAATTTTGGTAATCTGACACATTCAAAAAACCACGTAAATGTAATCTATATACATTTTAATTGTGAATGAGATCAAGCTTCACTAGGTACGTTATGATGGCAGTTGACACCATATGGGGTTTAGCATTAGGGTTGAATCTCTGGGATCTCTGGTACAGAACAGGGTATTTAATGAATGGTTCTATTTAGGAACTTCCCTTGGCAAGTTGTAGTTGTCTAGCAAGGTTGAAAGATTTAGTATAAGGATTCTTATCTTCTGAAACTACATATTGAATTTTAGGGATAAATTGTAAGATTATGAAATTGGCAAGTTAATAAAACAGAAAATAGTGTTTCTTCTTAAAACACATTTGAAGTAGGCCACTTATGAAAAAATTTCAAACTTGTAAAGATCCAAACACTTGAAGCCTGCTCAGCAACCCTGATTCCTCACATCCACTGGTAATGAAGAACAGGACTCTTTCATATTCCAGGGTCTCATTTATATACTGTATTAAGGCTTTGTAGCCTTTTAAGAAAAGCAGCATTTTAATCTCGCCTTTCTGGAAAGGTTTTGTTGTCAGATGTGTTTAAAAGCAAAATTTTGTTGCCATGACCAGCTAATGTAGAATGGTTCTATACTGCCAGAGGGTGTGTCTGTTGTTATTTCTGTTATACTCCATAGTAAATTATGTAGAGTGCTGGCAATAAGAATTCCAGTTTTAGACTCGCTTCATTTTTCAGACTTTGCATTTTAAGAACAGTGAATTTTTACTGGAAACTTTAAAATTATTGCAATTAACAGCGTCAGAATTTTTTTCCTTGTTTCTGAGGGTGAATTTTCAAACATATCTTTTGAGCATGCAAATAGTTGAATGAGTTGTTGTAATGATTTTTATTTACAATTGTATATTTGCTCTGGTTAATGTCTTAATTTATATTTTGCTAAACACATTCTTTTATTGTTGCCTTCTGAAAAAATGGCTTTTTACCGCTTTAAAAGGAAAATACAACCCATAAGCATAAAGATGACCTTGTTAAAGCATTACAACCTTTTAAGTCCCCTTGTTGCCACTGAATGATTGCATGCAAATATACAGATATTTACACAGGAAAGTTTCGACTTGATGGGAGTTCTACATGGATAATGGACAGAAAACTGATTTTATGTGTCATGCAGTTGACCATGGATGTGTGCTTTGCACTTTTACTTATTGCCCTAGGATATAACTGCTTATAGGTGTATAAAAAAACAGTAGTTGAACCCAGTGATCCTGATGGGTCCCTTCCAGCTCAGTATATTCTGTGATAAAGCAGCAAAGTTCATTCAACAAAGAGAACATCCTGTGGTGGTTCCCCCCCCCAGTTTCTAGAAAAAAATTACAGGAATGAGAAAGAACATAAAATAACTTGTTGAACGTGATTGCACTAAGACCAGCTTCTTCATTATTTATTACCAAGTATATTATTATAGACACACATAGTCATGGATTTTATAGAATGTGTATGCGTATTTCAGAG
This sequence comes from Sclerurus mexicanus, assembly GCA_013396755.1. NCBI lineage: Eukaryota > Metazoa > Chordata > Aves > Passeriformes > Furnariidae > Sclerurus > Sclerurus mexicanus. The sequence goes on along the minus strand of VWZF01000451.1, from coordinate 173,960 downwards.
TGCTTATGGTCCTCATACTCTGGAAGAGAGTTGCTGCATACAGTACCCCTAAAGGTTATTTACTCTCATGTCTCGTTAATGAGCCTGTTTCATCCAACAAGTCCATTAGTTCCTGAAAATAGTATCTGCTCATAGAAATCCGAGCAGCGAAGTCCATCTAATAGCTTGAGTTAAGCTTGAAGCTGTGTCAAGTGCCAGATTTCAAGGACTCAGCTTTTGAGGAATCGGGGACTAGAGAATGGTGCATTTCTTACCGTGTTTAATGTTCCTGTACCCTGCTACTAAGTGTGTTACTCTGGAAAAGATGAGCCGAACTGAAAAGCTTCTATTGCTTATTGCGCATTTATAATTAGAAAGATAAATTAATGCACAGGCCTTTGGTGCCCTAAGGCATCATCCTTTATATGAACCAGTTTCTCTGTTCAAGATACAATTCCTCATCTGTTTCCAATGTCAAAGGACAGACAAAGAGATTTGAGAGTAGTAATTATTTAAAGTCATGTGAGAGAGAAGTATCTTGCATTGGAATCTTCAGTCTATCTTCGCTTGTGCTCTGCATGTGTGGTTTTCATATTTTCTGTATTATTTAGTGGGGTTTTTTCAGTTAAAAATGAAATGTGGGGTGAGAAAACCCCCATTATTTATTTATTTATTTTTAGTTACAAGGTCTTTAAAGACTGTTACTCATCGAGACATGAATTTTCATAGTACAGATTCTGATGCTTGCATATATTTTATATAATAGACTTCAGTTTGGGCTAATATTTTACTGGCATCAGCCTCCATGTAGCACAGAGCTGCTCTGTGAGGAGTACTGCCTTCTTTGTAGCCTGCCAGAAACTGTATGCATGTTGGCAGCATGAATGCCATCCTTTGGATGAAATTTTTTGATGCCAGGATTAAGCCACAAAAAGTGAAAGGAAAAACAACAATATAGAGTCTGTTATTTAAAAAAAAAAAAAAATTAGTCTTTCAGTACAGAAATGCTGAAAAATAAAAACCAACAGCTGGGTGATGTTTCTTCACTTAATACTTTTTCTAAAATGTTTTTAAATTTATGGGTGATTTCTTTCTAAAAGAAAACAAGATGAAGGATTTCAGTAGTGTTCTGAGTAAGCAGGAAATTCTGAAAGTGAATATTGTCTAGTGCTATAAAGTTCTTTGGCTCCTGTGTTTAAGAGGAATTTTAGAGGTATTAAATACTTTGCAATTCAGAGTTTGACTTGCTACTTCAACAAGGAATAATATTCAAGTCATTGTGTTCTTTGACCTGAGGTTTTGTGGCAGTTGGATAAGATACTTAGAGTTAGTGATCAGAAAAGACAGGGTGAAGGACAAACCATACAAGTTATTTTGTGAATGCAGTGAGATTTGAAATGTCTGAGAATATAATGTTTTCATTAACTATCCCGTTTCCTACTACATAATTGTCTAATACAGATTCTGATTTCCCTGGTGGAAGTGCATTTTTCTGAAACCACGAGGGAAAAAAAAAACTTAGCTAAAGTTTGGCAAAGAGTCCTGAAATTAGGTTTAAAACCTTTATGGAAGATGAGATTCGATCTTTGTGGTAGGTTACAGAAGTGACTGATTGCAGACATTCTTTAAGTGTGCATCTTGTTCAAAAGGCAACTCCCACAGTGCACATAGTTGGAGAATGTCCTGTGTAGCTTTGGTTTCAGCCAAAGGTAAACGAGGGCTAAAATTGCACTCCTGCTACATAATTTGTTTCTGCTAAAGCATTCTACTTACCTTTCTACAGTACAGATTGGCATATGGACAGTGAATCACATCAGCTCATGGGTCTGCAAGGACTTTCCTTATCCCTTTTTTGACCTTTTGTATTATTTTTGCTTCTCAGCCAGAGCAGTGAAGTGATCCAACTTGCTTCTTACTACATACGGGTGTGGACACAAGGGAGAACGGAGGTTGTGTGGCTGAGACACAGCATCATCTGCCAGTCAGTGCAGTGTTGGGTGGTCCCAGTGCAGTTGTGAAATGTCAGTATTTTACTGTTTGTAGTGTCATAGAAATTTGCTTTTTCATATCATCCTAATATAAGAAAATAGTCTAGCTATATAGAGATTAAGCCAAATTAGTTTTGGTGTTGTGAAATATTTTTAGAAGAGTTTTCCAATTCTGAATAGCTCTTTTCCTTTCTTTTTCTCCTTTAGAAAAACAGTCAGAACAATTTTCTGCAGTTTCGTTGCGTCGGCTTACTTTCTGTATCTTTTCATTATTTCCAGAAAACAGAACTATTATAGGTTTGTGTGGGGTTTTTTGCTTTAGAAAAATTTGTAAGAGAAGAAAATGCTATATTGGCTGATAGGGCCTGTTCAGTTAAAGTAACAAAAAAGAAGTTTGTTCTAAATTTTCGACTAGTGATAGATACACCATATCAGTATGAAAGAAATCTCCTATCTTGTGCTGATTACAGTGTATTTTTGAGGGAATGTGTTCAAATAATGTAAAAAAAATTGTATGAAGATGGTAATTGCTTTAAAAACATCATTTTCTACATCTTGAATTATTTTCTTTATATTCCTGTTTATTTTGTTTTGCTTGCTATGCTCCATAAAAGATTTTATTGTATTGTGCCTTCTCTAAATGTTGCTTTCTATAAAATGCATTGTCTAACTTGTTAGTGCCTTGGCTTCCTTATGGAAAGGATGTCCTGTAGTTGTTTACGCTTGTGGATTGCCATACTTTCTTGTCAGTTCTCTGAATGCTATTGCATCTAATCTTCTCATGCTTTTTTATCCTGTGATGGAGATTTGATGATAGCAAGTTACTGGGTTGTTCCTTATTACAGATGGTTGGAAATGAGAGCTAGGCTGAAACTGGAAGTAAAAGTGGCGTTAGCAAATATTTCTGAAGCATATGTTAGAGCTTGGGGGGGTTGTTCAGAATGGGCACACATCGGCTGTGGAAAGAGAGGTGTAAAGAGGACAAAAAGTGACAGCTTGTACGTATTGTTAAGGGAAGGGGGCCTGTGTGATTGGGACAGGGATGTGCAACTGTGTTGTGGTAACACTGGATGTACATCTTCCTCCTTTCCTGTTTGTACTTAAAAAAAAAAAAAAAGGTGATTTGCCTATTCAGTAGAGCTGCTTTTAGGTACCAACTGTGCTCACTTGGAAAGTAAAAATGGCAAAATATCTCTGGGTTTGCGTTGGTTTCTTTATCCCGTGATTCAAAGTGGGTGGTTATCAGGACATCTTGCAGTCCTGTGTCTGGTAAAGATAAGAATAAAAAAGGATTAGTGCTGGGAAGCAGTTTAAGTCACTTACATGAAATTTAGCTTGAGATTCTGCTTCAGAAAAAAATGGCCATATGCTGAAAAATGTCAACACATGTTCATAGAAATGAGTTAATTATCAAGTGGACTGAGTCTCCCTTAGTGCTCATATTCATTTAAAAAAATGTAAAATTACTTTTCCTAAAGGAAATTCCTAGAGTTTTTTTGTCCAGCTCCTTATATAATCAAATCTTGTGATTAATACTGAATAGTGAAATAGAAAAGGTGGTTTGATATCTAAATGAATCAAATTTTCAGGGTATGGACATGAGTGCTACTGTGAAGATGGTGTAGATACTCATAATTGGATTATTGAATATGATGTATTTGTATCCTTTTTTAAAAGGCAAGGAAATGTGCTCGGTCACTGCTGTTGAATGCACTGTTGCATTAGCAATTCATGCACTAGTTTTTTTGTCTCTCAGTTCAGGAGGATCCAGGGCTGTAATTTGTCATGGGTCTAAGGAAACTGAAGTAACTTTTGAATGGTGTGGGACACATAGAGGCTATATGTGGAGTTTTCTGGCCTCTGTATTGGTGTGGAATTGTACCAGCAACTTTTTTCTTCCCCTAAAGTATTTATAACAGTTTGCTGTCAAAGCTACTGCCTGTTTTGGAGCTAGATGTGAGAGGTTTGCCTTTGCTTAGTAGCTCACTTCTAGTTGAATGTTTGTGTTTCCTGCAGGTATTGTGAGACTCTGAACAGATAAGGAGGAGTGACATAAGGATTGGATGCTTAGGCTTGCTCCGAGATGCCCATGTTCATAAGCACTTCTTGTTTCCTTGGGTTTCTCACCTCTTGTTTTAACTGCATTCTGATATATTAAAAAAGATATTTCTAAACTCTCAGTTGGTCTTCAGCTGCAATGCTAGCTATTTAATAATAGCTTGGAATATAGTGTCATGAATGTTATAAATTTTGCTAGGTGGGGGGTTTTTTCAGTTTGTTCATCTTCTTTGTCAGGTCACTGTGAAGAAAAGAGTGTTGCCTTTTAATTTTGAGTTTGATATTTGGTAAATTACTTTTGGGAATGTGGCTGTTTTTAAAGTATAAAAGATGATAGAACACTGAAGAGGAGAGTTTGTCTATACAACGCTTTGTTAGAGACTTTCTGCCTGTCTTGAGAAAGTTTTATGAAGGTGGAAGGGGTGATGTGAAGTGGTTCAAAGTGTTGGATGCTTTCATTAGCATTTCCCTAAGGTTCTTCGTTTCATACCGTTGTGTGGCTGAGAAAGGTGTCTACACCTGCTGGTTCATGCCACTGTGGTCTGACTGCTCAGGTTCTCAGAGAAACACGCTATTGAGGCAGACCAAGGGTGTGTTTGAAAAAGGCCCTGTGCTTACCCCGCTACCAAATTTTTCCCCCCCCCCCCATCTTCCTAGTTTCAGCTGCAAGGTTTTTGTGAATGCTGTCTAGGGCTGACTGGGATCTTGTTCCAGCATGGCATGTTTATTTGTGCTTACGAGTGAGACTGAACTTAGTCAGGGCAAATCCTTGGCTGTAAGCAAGTGGTTTGGCATATTAATATCTCCATTTTAACAGACTGTACAAGAAAGTTATTCCTAGTTACTTAGGTAGTGTTGATTGATTAATACTAGAATGGTTCATACAGTGGTTTGTTTGGGTAGGAAGGGACTTCTAAAGGCCATAAATATTGATCAGAATATTGCTGAAATGGAGTCTGTTGGATAGGTATCTTTTCATTGTGTATGCTTTCAAGTAAGGGAAAGGGCTTAAATATTAACTTTCTTTTCAAATGAAGCTTAAGTCCTTTGTGGCACGTTTAGTTCCTGCATATTTTAATGTGTGTTTCTGGGCTCAAGAGCTTCTTTTAGCCAGTTGTTAGGCATTTAGACTAGTTTTTAGCAGCATTGTTAGACATATTTAGAATGTTTTCTGTGCTGCGCTTTGGTCCTAATACAAAGAAACCCCTCCAGCCTATTTGAACAACAGTTTCTTTGCAGTTAGATCGGTATGGTAAATAGTTTTGAAGTGTACATTTATATAAGAAGTGTTTCTAAAGCTCTCAGAGGAACACCTGAGAGGCCAGATGAGTGCTGGGCAGCACAGCAGTGAAGAATAAATGTGCAGGTTCTGGTTGACACAAGGCATTGTCTTGAGTCAGGTCCCTGTCTGTAAGTCTTCATTTGGAAAGACGAAAAAACATGTTCTTTGTTTTACAAGACCTAATTAGATGCTTGTGAAAAGCTTTGAGAAGCTTTTGACTAACGACTGTATATAGTTTGTGATTATATCACACAGAATAATAGAGGGTAGGAGGAGGAAGGTTGGCAGTGTAGTTCTTGCAGCATTGTGAAAACTTAAGGCTTTGTTCTCTTTCAAATGCTGTCTTTATATTTAAACATTATTTCTTCTGCTGTTTCTCCTTAATCTTTATCTTCTTCAGGTCAACAACAAAACAAGAAAGAAGCATGTAAGGAAGTAAAAATGTAGGGTAATTAGTTTTGGCTAGTTGTGTGCTTTTTGAAAATATTTAAACTTTTTCCATATTCTGTTTCTATCAAATTTGCGGCTAGTACACAAGAACTCAATCCATGAGAACTTAGAGTTCCTCCTGCCCTCCCTGCCTGTTTTTTTTTTTAAGGCACCAGTAACTGGTGAAATTGTTTGCAAGGCTTTTCAGTACTGGTTACTCAGCTTCACACAACTGTCCAGCTATATTCTGTCCCGCTCAGTAAAAATTGAGGGCTTTTGACACTCAGACACTCACTCTCCTCTCGCCCCTATTTTTTCTTGACCTTCATATATAACCACAGTAATGTCTTGGCTGCAGCTTTTTTTTTAAACTATCTTTGAGTTAGCATGCACCCAGCTCTTTTTGCAACGGAAAAGTATTTTCTGAGCAGGTTGATTTGAGGAGGTGTTTCTGGCAGCTGTAGCTCATGAATTTGGGATTTGGTTGGAAACTTGTGTGGTGGAAAGACTTGCTTACGATGGCCAAGAACACTGCACTGCAGAAGCTGGCCAGCAGAAATGGCTGCTCTGCCATCCATTGCATCCCACAGGGCTGTGCAGTGGATTGAAAGGTGCCATCCCAAATAAGAATACTAGGTGAAATTCTTCTTCAATAACTCTTATTTCTAATATTTTTTTCGTATTTAAAAACAAGAGAAGGGAACCCAATAGGTGTAAAAAATATGCTGGGGGCAGAAGCCAGCTTCTCTACCAAGGTTCTGACCATGGAGTACTTAACTTGTCAAGAGTTCTGCCAGGGAAACAACATATGGCTTGTCATCTGAATCTAGATGGCTAGCAAGTTTTTAGTATGAATGCTAATACTGTTTTTTTTGGTAGTAATGCTGGAATAAAATTAAAAACCAGTAATAATGAAGAACCATCACTTTTATGGGAGCTTGTGTGTGGGAAACTTGCGATAAAAAGCAGATTTCCTCTTCAGAAATGTTGTCATCAGTATAGTTTAAAGGAAGAAACACATTGCTTTGGTAGAAATATTAATTCATTTCCAAAAGGTATTCATTTTTTGTCTTTTGGGTTGTGACAAACGGGTAACAACAGCAATAGGGTTGTTTTTCTTTTGAATGAATTCCAAATGTTCCTTAAAACCTGTCCATTATATTAGTAACAGAGTGCCAAGACCTCCTTTTTCAGATGTGTTGTCATTCTTATTGCCTGCGTGGTTAAGGTGTTAAGATAGGGTCTTCAGTTTCTTTCAGCTGAAGGTGAAATTCCAGGGTAGATTCACATTTTAATCCATTTAAAAGTTATTCTTTGTTGCCATAGGATGTAGAGCTACTTTTTCTTGATGATCAGTACATTCAGCTGTGATGGACTCAATGTATTCCCGGTGGAATTGAAATGCAGGGAGTGCTCTGTTGTGCAAATCTATAAGCTGTCTATAGTAAGGAAATCTTGTTCAGTGGCAGGACAATGTGTACAATAATTATAGAAAACAAAAGGCATATTAATTCTTGATGAAAGATTTGGCTGATATGTTGGAATTGTTGTATACAGAGGCCAACAGCAATTACCAACTCATATTTCAAGTCATTGTACAATTGCCAGTGGTGCCAAAGTTCAGAGGCTGGTGGCCAAGAGTTTCGGAGTTTATCACTTAGTTTCATTAGGTTGCCTTTCTGCCTTCTTCCTGACTCTTGCTAAGAATAAATTATGTGAAATTAAAGTACTATATCGAGCTGTTCATTTACATTGTAATTCTTGGCTTCCTTGCCTCCATGGTTTTCTTCTTTTGTGCAAAATACACACAAAAAAATTTCATTATTAATTCAGCTAGTCAGTAGCGATATAGAGCTGTAATTTCCGTGTTCAAGTTTTGTCAGTTAAAGTACTCAGGATTGCTGAAGTCTAACTGATGTTAGCATACCAAAATAGTTGTGGCCCACACTGAAAACAAATGAGTTGCAGTTATTTTTGGATAGGTAAGTCCAGATTAAGCAGGAGGACAGAAAATAGAATATCGCATGAAAATTATTCACAGTTTTCGCAACTTCACGGTAAAATTTGCCTTGGAATATTTTCACTTTTTTCCCTTCAGTCGAAGCAACATATTTGATCAAACAGTAGGAGCAAATGAACCCTGTGCAGCCGGTTCTTGATAGAAGCCCCAGGCTTCAGTTTGGGCAGTAGTGGGCAATGCTGCGCGGCCGAGGCACAAGAGCAGTACAGTGCAGCAGATGGTTTAACGCTTCTTGTGTAATGACGGAGAGTTGTCACATTTTTTAAATGGATTATACTGAGAGACATGTTTCCTTTGTAAACTTAAGTTGTTTTGTGGGCCAAAATTCATGTCTACCAAAACGTGCTAAATGGGCTTTTAAAGAAGCAAATTCTTTTTACATTTTAACAGAGAAAGATTAGCTCTTCCTTGTGAACAACATGGGTAGTAGTGATAAAATTTTTGATTCTGTTGTCTTCTCCACTGTTCGAAACTTCCTTGGGGCCCATCTGGTTCTTTTTATTTGCTCTTGCAGTTGTTTGCCATGTTTTGAAGTTGAATGATGTCATTAATGTTGTTGTCTTTTGAAAAAACGCATCTCTTTTTATTGACTTCTAGCCTTGAGTACTAGTCAGCTGAAGCTACTGTCAGAACCAAGGCCTGAGACTTGGAGTCTGGGAAACACTCTGCTTGTGCCCTCTGAAAGTAAGTCAGAAACTTTCTGATTTTAAAGATGGCTTATCAAAGAAACCCAGTTGTGGAAGTTTGGCCTGTCAAGTTTTAGCTTTCTGCTTTGCAAACCATTGCTGCTTGGTTTTGGTAAGGCTTTTGTTGAATCCTGGCATGTGTGAGCATTGTATGTCTGTTCCCTTTTCCTTTCTGGCTTACGTGCTTTTTGGAGTCTGCCAGGTTGGTTTATTAGGTGATAGCAGAGGAGCCAATATGTGTCTTTTGCCTATATGTATCAAACTCCATTATGACAGAATTAGAAATCTGCTCCATAACTACTATTCTGGTATCTCATCATTCCCATGTTCTCCCTGCTCATGATGTTAGTCTTTGTCTCACTTGACTCTGCGCAGGTCAGCTGAGCCAGTACAAAGGCAGCCCGAAAAGATGGGGTGTGGAGGGGAAGTAAGTTGTCTATCAGGTTATGGCTTGTGGCGATAGCAAACTGTTAGGCAATGTGGCTTGAATTAATCTGACTTCATCTGTTTGGGGGGGGTGTGTGTATTTACCTGCTGATACTTCGTTCCGATTGTTTTTTTTAACGTCTTCTCCGAGAAGGGATGGCAGAGTTAAGCGCTGAAACACTGCGAGAGGAGGGAACTGCAGTTTTCTGTCACGACAGGTGCTTAAAAATCAGGAATCTGGTGTTACCTTTATTTTCTTCAGTTGTTATGGTTAACGAAAGTCTGAATATTGCTAAATCTTGCTGGTTTTTACATATATATCTAATATGCTGTAACTTCAAGGAAATGCCACCTACCTTCGTGGTGCTGGGGCCAGTGGAGGATTTTGTGTAGCTCTGAGATGGCAGGTGAGAACTGTGCTGCAGCAGTACAGCCATTATTACGTTGTCCCCAGTGCTGTGAGCACTTCCCACTTGGCCAAAGGACTCCCAGCTGGGTGTGGTTTTGTCTTACTTTCCAGGCCATAGTGCCTTCTAAAGGGTACTGTGTGCAAGATGGCAGTGAGTAGGGGGAAGTCTTTGTAGTGGTGAAATACAAATATTTGAAAGTTCAAAGGCTCAGTTTTTCTAAGAGCGGGCTAATGGATTATTTTTCCCAAAATGCAACCTGTCTTTCTCTAGTTAAATGGAATTAACCAGCAGTCTTTATGGGGTAAGCTCAGAATGTGAAAGTTGTATGTAGCTCTTTTTATCTGTTATTTTCTGATGCTTATCTTAAACTGTTGAAGCACATAGTCTTCTAAAATATTATTTCTTTTAAGTCCTAAAAATCCATTCTCCCACTTCTCTCAAAGTTTGTGTGTAAACAGTCCCAGTGTGGAGTAAAAAGCTTGAAAGATAAATAGGACAGCTGCTACTTAGAGTAGAATGAAGACAATGTGCTTTATAATTTTGCATACATTTAAAAATTACTGGGATTTTTCACTAATTAATTTTATAAAGTAATTTGGCCCTTGGGATAATTTTAGGGGACTGTAAATACAGTATTGGAAGTTTAAAGAACATTTTTCATGTGTTTGCAGTACAAATTTATTAAAAGTTCTGACAGCTACTTTTTCACATTGTAGATGGTGGTCATAGTATCTTGCTTTTCACAGATACTCTGCTGCACTCTTTGGGGAAAAAAAACATAACACAGTTCGAACAGTAGAGTTAAATTGAGACATTGTATACCGGTTATTGGGAAGGAAATTTTTTCCTCTTGTCTTTCTTAGAAAATACAATTCTGTTAATTGAATGAATGATGAAAGAACCTTTCTTGTTTCTTGAAAAAAGAGCTCCATTTTTGAGTATTAGAACAGAGTTTGAGTAGAAGACATAACTGATTAAAGGTGAAATATTTGTATATAAAAAACCCTTAGCAACATCTGTCTTGCTAAGGAGTTTAGAAAGAGCCTGTGCTGCTCCAGTGTGAGGCTTTCCAGCAACAAAGCAGAAATAATCTGATATTTTTCCCTATTTCTTGTTCACGTTCTTTTTTTAAAGTTTGTATGTAGAAATAGGTGCTGTCACTTCCGAGGGCTATTGGATGTATTGCAGTCCTGCTGCATCTGCTGCATTTTCCCTTTTCTGGGGAAATATTAGCTTTGAAGAAGTTCACCTTCAGACAGCATTAGGAGTTGTATGGCATTTGATCTCGTGGTGACCCTGAACTGACTGTCCTGTCTCCCTCCCCCCTCTCAATTAGCTTTAGATGAAGTCTGGAGACGTTAAGGACTTGATTGTTCTGTCTGAATGTTAGCAGCCATATTTATCGTCATTTATCCAGGGGGTCATCCTTAAATAGCAAATGAGGTCAGTGACTGCTGCTGGTGTGGGAACTGGGCTATGAGTTGGAGCTGCAATAATGGTTAACAGCCAGATCAGCGGATGGCACTGTCCTGCAGCCCGGTCCATTCAGGCTGTGATGCTTGAGGGCCACCAGGTCACAGTGTGGTGAGGCAGCTCTCAGGGATGCCTTGAGTTACTTCCTTGGTAACACCACTGCTGATGTTGTTACTACGTTGATTTAGTTTGGTTTTTACCATTGTCAGGCCAGGATGGCTGTGGTATTTTGACTTGGGCTGGTGGAAAGCACTTTTCAACACTGCTGTGTTGGAGGGCGCTTAAAAGTATGAGGCTGTGAATGTAGTCATTTGGAGCAGATTTCCCTTGCTGGTAGGTGAGATATTCTTCAAGTTGCTTCCCAAAATTGCTTTTGCCTGCCTGTGTTTCTGTGCTGGAGTCTTTTCTGTGTGAGGTGTGTGTTACTAAGGAGATGATGAATTCCTGGGCTCTGATTGCAACAGCTTAAACCAAGTGAACCACGGGGATTTGCATCCTGCATAATTAAATGATAACTTTATAGAATTTGTACAGATCAGATAGAAACAAGTAATCCAAACAAGGATTGCACAATAGAAAATGAACTTGTACCTCCTTAACTGTGGCATCTTTCTCTCTGGCAGAGACAGCAGAATAGCAATATTAATTGCCTAATGCTTGCAGGAATGACAAGTAGTTTAGGTAATTATCTCAGGAACTGGCTTTGTTTTTGCTGCACCAAGTACAAAGTAGGCCCTATTTTGATTTAATTTGCTATGCACTATGGTAATAAGTATTTAATAGTGTTTAATTCTTTCTATATATGCTTTAAAAAGCACAGTCACAGGGAGTTTTCATGTCCTTTGAGGAGCATTTTGATACTCTTATTCCAGAAATCTGAGTACCGTGTTTCACAAAAAAACTGAATGCTTGTATGCTGCACCCTGTAATTGATATAGCTGCTGTTATTGAGCTTGGTGTTCTCATTACTTAATTGCTCTGTGACTATTCAGACATAACCCTTGTACACTTGGCTGTCTAAATCATCTGGAGGGTGGTGGGATTTTTTTGTAGAAATCTGTATGGTATGGCATATCAAAGTGGTAATTTACCACCTGACTGGCTGAAGACAGACTGCCTTTAGACAGGCTGCATAAGTTGTTACATGAGATTTTGTAGCTCACTAGAAGAGAGAATTGTGATGTGCTGTACTTATGCATGCACATATCCTTCTTCTGCTGTTTGCCAGTGTGATTATATAATGCATTTCTTGGGTTCATGGGCACATCGAGGGGGAGTTGGGCACTTCATTGCGGCTGGGTGGATTTGAGTAATAGCCAAGCCTCTCTTGGGAGGGACCTGCAAGCTAAGCTGCTCGAAGTTGAAAGCAGATCTTTCCTCTTATTTCTGAACTGACACCTGAAAGGAACAGGATTAACTGGCTTTTCAGCCCTGTTTTGTGGATTTTCAAAAGTAAAATGCATGAAGGAAATCTCTCATTGAACCAAAAGCTCCATAAAAAGAATCTTCTCAAATAACACATCATCCGTGTTATTTTTATTCTGTGCTTTAATGGTCAAGGTGGAGGTGGAAGTGCTGAGTGAAATGGCCATTTAATGTATTGCTCTCATACCCGTGGGAACAAGAGTTTATACAGTAAAACTGACTTTTTTTGGTTTCTTTTTCAAATAAGAGAAATTGGTTTTACTAATGCATTGGAAAATAACGGTATGTATTTTTAAAAGAGAATTTGGTGCTCAAAGAACTAATTTGATACTGTAAGGCATAATATAAAACATTTTTCCCATGATGCTTGAACACAAGTGCCTGTTAAATACATACATGCCCAATGTACAGGCCATAAATGGCCATGCCATGGAAAGGATGCGAGGTAGTAATTACACACAGGACGCTAATGGGTGAAATAGAAGGGGAAATTCTTTGCTGCTCTTGATATTGTAATTGTGCTCTTAGGATCCTCAGAATGGATACTCTTAAAAATCTCACATGGCTTCACTTTCTGCTGTTTTCTTTTTAGAAGGCAAGATGCTTCTGCCTGACCTAAAAGCCTTTTACAACCTTCTCAGAACACGTTTCCTGTTCTAGTGTGTAAAGCTTTGATTCTGAGAATAGGAGGATATTAATTTTTTTTCTTCTGTGAGAGAGGGACATATATGTACATGCGCTTGATTATGACACACAAATGTATCAATACCTGTGCCTGTATCCATACATGTCAGAAGTAAAATAAAAAATAACATCTATTAGCTATCTTTCTGTAAAGTGTGCTTCTACCTAGCTGGAGATGAGTTTTGTAGTACAAGTTTCTTTAACGCAGTGATAGTTTTAAAACGTCTTTCTTGATTTATAAGCAACTTTCACAGAATCATAGACTGGTTTGGCTTGGAAGGGACCTTAAAGAACATCTAGTTCCATCCCCCCTGTGCTTGATTTTTAAATACGAAACTCAAAATGATACAGTTTTTGGGCAACAGTGCATGGACCTTCTCAGTAGTAATAAAGTTTTATTAAAATTTCAGTTGTTTGGAGGAAACTTACACAAGCTGAAAGACATGCTGTTTCTTCATGTTGCTTTCTGCACTGTTTTCCCTGAGCAGGGAAAAAATGGTCATCTCTCTGAGTAAGGCTGTTCCAGATTTGAGAGCAACTGAGTTGATTTGATCTAAAGGGAAATGCAAGTACTGTCAAAATGTCTTTTCCCTCTGGGATAGGCTGTTCCTATGAATTTTCAGTTTGAATGTAGTTTTGTCTGGCTTAAAGCTGAAGTGTATGGTCGTAGTCAATGTGACACTTCAAGGCAATGAGAGAGTTTTATTCATAGTTGCATCCTGAAATAGTAGTGTGATTTGGCACTGAAGGTACCCATTTGACATACAACATTACTGCATAAGTCATATTTCCAAAATTATTTTAGTCTTGCTCTGTTTTTCATGTTACAAAATGTTTCATTGGTAATGAAGAATTGTAATACAGTAAATGTGTGGAAGATTAATTAGGAATGGTTGCTTTTCTAATCAGCTATGATAGAAATCAGATTGCTTGAGTCTGAAAGTAAGAAGTCTAGGCTTTCTTTTTGTCTGTCATCTCTTCTTCAACATTTCATATTAATTAAATTGTATTTAATGTTGGTCTTGTCTTTCTGATGTATATTGGTGCTGTCTAATGAAGGTATCTGTTAGTAAATGCAGTTGAGTTTAAGCTGGGAAAATCCATTGCTGTGATAAAAATCATAACTAATGATTTTAAAAACAAACTTAGGGAAGTTTTGGTTGATACACTCTAATTTGCATTTTTTTAATGTGTTGAAAGAAGAAATCAAGTGGGTTGTTAAGTGTAGTTATATGTGAATTTACGAATAGTCTGGCTGGTATAAAGAGAAATTGGGGTTGTTGAAAATATATTTCTGTCATTAGAACAATCGGAATTGAGTATGTTCAAGATGTTCAAAGACTGATGGCTTGAAGGGACCACTAGAAGTCAGGTAAGTCCAGTGCTAGGCTGAAATTAATCCAGGTTGCTCAGGACTTTTTCCAGATAAGTACTGACTGTTTACAGGAGTGGAGTTTCTACAGACTCTCTAGGCAGCTTCTAGCAGTGTGCTCAGTGTTCCTGTCCAGTCCAGGAAATGAGTTGCTCTGAATTCATTTTGTTTCTGAGTCATGAAGACTTCTGGAGTCTTGGGGTCTGTCAGAACTGAGTAGCACTGGACCTCTTGGTATCTCTGTTTGGGACGCAGGTTTGGGAAACCTTTAGATCCACTGTAGTTGTGCAGAAGGTAGCCAGGACTGAACTTTAGAGTTCATTGGTTTGCTCAGTGCAAACTGGGAATGAAAGTCACAGCAGATGCTTTCATTTCCAAAACAATGCACAGATGGAAGGACCGGATGGAAAATTGAAATAAGTGATTAACTTTTAGTTACCTGTGGAATGACTTGTCAAGGTTAATGATTACTTATGCTTTAGTGCTCCTTCAATCTCACCTGAACTGCTCATTTTATTCTTTATAACTTCATATTCTCCTTGCTTTTGGTAAGGTATATGTGATATTTATTATGATATATGAAAGTGCAGGCTACCTGTTTTATTTTATTCATAGTTACCCAATTTACTAGTCCTTTTTCCCCTTTTACTCTGATACTTCTGACTACATCTATAAACTTTCCTGGATGCTTGTCTCTCATCTAATTAAAAGAGATGGAGCAGCTAGTCAAAATAAGACTGCTTATGTCAAAAAAGCATATGCCTAATGATTCACTGAATGTTGCCTCAGCTTTGGTCCAAGCATACTTATCCAAAAAGAGTCATTGTCCTAATACTAATAATTGTGCTACTCCTTGGATGATTGCTCCCAGCAGTTGGTAATTTAGGAGCTGCGGGAAGGCAGGAATGCCTACTATTTAAAGTAATAAAAGGAAAAAAGGAAATCTATTTCTGTCTTGATTTAGAAGTAGTATACTCCTCCTTGCAAAATAAAAGGGACCCTGGAGCAATATTAAGTTGATAAGTTTGTGTTCTGGATTGGTAATCAGAGCACGCTTGTGCAGTGCTGGAGACAATGAATGTTTCAAAACCATAGCACTCTAGCTGTGAAATCCTAGGGATTGGCCTTATTCTTGTGTCCCAGAAAAGTGCTCTGTTGAGACCAATTTTGGTAGGCCGTGTTTCTCGTTTTGGGTTTTACTTTGTTATCGAATGACTAGAGTGGTGGATGTTCCTGCCCATCAAGGGTTGTCTGTTGCTTAGGAAAAAATTGTAATAAATTAGAGAATTGTTCCGCTATTCAACATACATCCGGTTCTTTGATATATTTTACAGTGCTCAGGTTGAAGACTGCCCCATCAGAATGCCGTTCTTAAACTTAGCCTAATGCCAAAGATTCCATCTGAATTTTCATGTTTGTTGCCATGTCTAGTGTGTAGACTGGAGCCCTTGCCCTTTTGCAACAGAGGGGAATAGTGAACACGACCTAGATTCCAGAGCTGTGTAAGTGTGACTGTGTCAATGGTAACAGCCTAGAGATATTCCAAGAGAAAGGAAGCTGTTAAGCTGGAGAACAGTGTTTAATTTGGCAGTAAATTTAATGTTAGTGGTTCTAGGGAGCTATTAGCTAATATTGTGGGGAAAAAAGGTAGTCCAGGAAACATACGGGGCTCTGCAACTTTGAAACTTAAATAGTAAGAAAATGTAGATCCACTGTGTGATCAGATGTGACTGTCTGAGCCTGGATTCAGACCTTGGTTACATTGTCTATAACCAAGAAGGGTTAATAATACCTTTACGTATTAAAGGCGACTGAGGCAAAGCTCTAAAGTGTTCTCTTTAACTCAGTATTGCAAAAGTTTTCAAAATCCACATTTTATAGATTTGTAGGTACATGATAAACTGGTAGTTCTGGGCATTGCATTCCCATCTATTGTTGTACCTTTGGAAGCCAGAGGTGTAGATGGTACTTTTAAAGAGGTTTTGCTTGTAATTAAATCTTTAAATGTTAATTGATCATGTAATAGGTAAAATGATCTTTTTGATACAGATATTGATACTTTTTTTCATAAAAAATAGTCCTCAGTTTGATTTTTATCCCTATCCCTGCCCCCTGAAGAGATGTTTTCTGTCATTTTTCAAATGTGGCAGTTCTCAAAGCTCTGGATTCTTTTCTCTCTTCGGCGAGGTTCTTACTGTCAAGACTTCTTGCAGTCCTTTGTCTTAGTGTTACACCAGTGAAAAAGAAATGTGCAGTTTTATTTTGGTTTTTTCCTGAAGAAAATGTGTGTTAATTCCAGAGTGTTCTAGTCAGTTTTTCAATTAAGATGCACCTTCAAATAAAGCCGTTGTGTTGAATTTCCCATTTTGGCAAGATTTCTTTCTAGGAAATGCTCAGAAATCTTCAGGTTCTGAAGTGCTAATAAGAGCAATTGCAAATCAAAATTTTAGGTCTCTTGTGAACGGCTGCACTGTGATATCCTTGTTACATTGCCCATCTCTCATGGCAACTTAGTACACTTGCATTTCAAAGTTTTTTTGCTTGTTTTTGTTATGGATGAACTGTATGCTTGGTCTGCAGATTACTTATTTGTGGGCTACAGTTTGGTAATGCCATTGAAACCCTCAAACATTTAGATATGTGCTGAGGTTGAGGACTAGACTGATCTGTTGGTTCACTGAAATACCCAATTCAAACAAATAAAGCCCTATGGTGTTGAATGTCTTCAAGACCGAAACATGGAGACTCCACTCCTTTTCTTTAGTCTCTCCAAACCCAGTTTGTCTCTATACCTTAGCAGCTGGCCTAGTTGTAGCCTCTTTTCTGAAGGAGGTCTGTAATTTCTATGCATTTCGGTAAACGGTATCTTGTTGCTGTTTCCTCTGCAGGCTGCATATGGTTTTTTTCTCTCCAGGTGTGTGTTCTTTCTTGTTTTATTTGTTGCAAGGAATACAACAGTGCAGCAGTGTAGGTGGGAACAGAGACTGCTCTGTAAGGCTTCTTCGGAGGGATGCAGAAATGCACACCAAGAAATCTACAATAGTACAACAGAATAGTCATATGATTGTGACTGTGAGCAAAATAAGGTCACATTTAGGTTACCTCTCAGTGGAGAAAAGCAGGATTTCTCAGAATTAGGGACAAAATCATAAGTGATACCAGAGCTAAAGTCATCCATAGGATGATGGTGCATGGAAAAAATATGAAATTGAAGGGTTCAAACTTTCTGCACTAACTTGCCCATTTTTGTGTTTTCACAATCCAAATCTATTGGCTTATTTCCATTACTTGTGTTTTTGTAGTTTGATCATTAGGATTCTTATTTATGTACTGATTCAACTATTTCGATGTCAGGGATGTTCGAAGGTATTTAGGTCTCCATTCTGAGAGAGGTCCTTTTTAAAAGGTGAGTAAAATATTGGCATTGATATCTAGACATGGGTTTATTTGTGGTCAAACAGTTATATTTATTCAACAATTTAACCTGTTTGCTTTTTTCTCGTGGGCAGGGAGAGAATTTGGAATGCACAGTATATCAAGGAATGTGGTGATTTCAGTGACTCATCTGTTTAAAACATACTATAAACAGGTTCCATGCTAAGTGACGGGGTATGATTTCAATGAAATTCTGGCTATTGGAAAATGAAGGCCTGAATATACAAAAAGAATTAATATGAGCTCTAAGTGTGTCTTGCATGTTCCACATCTGGGATATACCAGAGGGAACTTCCTCTGGCGCAGTTCAGAATGCTCACGCGCCATGTCCTGTAGCTCCGTCATTGCTACAAAATCTTCTAAGGGTCAAGTGAGAAAAATGAGTATGGCAGTCTGTTTCCTCATTTCTGTCCAACCACAGCAATTTTGCTCTTGAATTTGAACTGCAACCATAGGGAGTGCCAGGTCTGATTGATGGGATGGACACACCCAGGGTGTGTGCTTAGGGAGTATCTGGGGTTTGTAACTCCTACTCACGATGTTTTGTTAGTTTATCTTAGAATGGAAGAATTATCTCCCAGCTCATCTGTTTGTACCCTTAACTGCCTTGATCATAGGACTGAAAAGGAAACTATAGTCATCTTCTACAAACACAAAGTCTGGAATCAGTTATGAGGAAAAAATATCCCAAAACAAAGGAGCAAACCCCAACCTTGAAATATGAACTACAGTGGCATTTAGTTGGATCGTGTTTATACAGAGCTAGGAGCAAAGAGGGAGAAGTGCAGCTGTGTGTACATGAGCCAGAGCAAGTAGCAGCCCTGGTGATCCTGGTGTGGCTGTGTTAGCCACTCTAGTGGACGAGTACTTATCTCTGAGCACACACTTGGGATCAGCAGAGCATGGCATCACTGAAAATGGGCTGGTTATTGATAAATCCATTCTTACTTGAGAGGCATGCAAAAGTTATTTCCAAGCCATAAAGAGCAGTGCTCTTTTGGCTTGGTCTAACTAGTGGGTTTGTCAGGTTGGCCAGGAGAGATTTGAATGGCGGAGGGTTCATAGAAACATAGAATATGCTGACTTGGAAGGGATCCACGAGGATCGAGTCCAGCTCCTGGCTCTGTGCAGGAGACCCTAAGAATCACACAGTGGGTATTTCTTTGTTGGTTAACAGCTACGAAAGAGCTGTATTTTATTGGCAAAACAAGTTGGAAGGTTTTAGCCTCTCATGAAAGACCTACCATAAACCTTTTTAGATAAGGTGATATTTTCCATGAACTACACTGTAAATTTTTCCTTTCCAATTTGCTTACTTACTGAGATTTTTTTTTTTTAACAAAAGCCTCGTGCCTACAAAGGGAAAATTAGGCACTATGGCTAAAATGTGGTTTTTTTCAAATTAGGATTTGGACAGGACTTTCCACCAATGCTTTAATTGAAGTAGATGAAATTAGTGTATTGTATTTCTCATTTCCAATTTCAAATTTGAAAGCAGATTATACTGAAAATGCACCCTTAAGTCAAAAGAGACTTCACATTCTTGCTCTAGGTTTAAGAAGGCAGCATAAAAATGAGAAGGTGGGTTTTACACTCAAAGTATCTCCTTGCAGATGTTTTCCAGTAGAGTCACTGTTTTGAATACTACTACTGAACATTCAGATTCCTGTAGGCAACTTGTGCAACCTCTGCCTGCATACAGAACTGGGACATCCTGGCAATATTTTTTATGCATTATACAGAGCTCATTAGCACTGAGAGAATGTGTGATTGTGTATTCTATGGTGGTGGTAATGCAGAAACAACATTGCAGTGAAGTTGCTGATGAATACCTTTCTTTTATTCCTTACACATCACTGTTTACCTGAAATAATTTTTGAATGTGACTCTTGTCTTGCAATACACTTTTGGCTAGACCTCTGATATCACTTCTAGTCAGGTGCAACTAAATACTATTGTGTTAGTACAGTGTAAGCAATGCTGGAGAAAAGAGGAAAAACTCATCTTGCTAAATTATCTGATTGATTTATAGCTATAAAATAGCAGCCTTTTTTCCTTTGAGAAAAGGTAGAATTTCCTGAGTGGAGTATCTGGGAATAGTTCCAAATTCCTAATATTTTATATTGTAATTATATAAGACTGACCCAAAGCAAAGATGCTTTCATTTGACCAAACAGGAAAAAATAATCTCTTTTTATTTTCCATTTTATAATGTAGCAGAAATTTTATTTTACCTTAATAGTCAACAGCAAAGCTTAATGAGAATTAAAAGCAAGGAATAGCTAGTGCAATGTATTAGGAATGAGTGAATGTGTTAAAGGTGGTCTGGACAACATCTGTGATGAGGTTTGCAAAATAAAACCTCATGAGTTTTCTCAAGTCAGGTTTTTGTTTATTGTCTTGATTTGCAGGTAATTTTTGGGAGGGAGTTGGGATATGTTTTGCATAGTGCATACTTACATGTTCAAACTCCAATATGATAATTTCCTGGTCACCTTTAATATTTGCTTATAATGAATGAGTCAACTTACGCAAGACTAATGCATAAGTAGATGGGATGTTGCAAAATATCCATTTGGGGTATTTTTTTCTTTTTCTCCCACTGACTTGTTTTAACATTATGGAGAAGTTACTAAAAGTTAATTTTTTTTCTTTTTTTATCTAAAAAGAGGTATCTTCCATGAGGATAAAGTTAGTTCCCAGCTGTAACAATGTGAGGCTATGTAACGTTTGACCAGTTCAGTTAAGTTCAGCAAGAATAACCCTGTATGTAAAATTACTCACATTTTGGGAAGGCTGTTCCTTTTTTTAAATTTGGGCTTTATTGTATTTTGAAGTAGTAGTTTGTCAAGGGTTAAGTAGCATTGTTACCTAAAGTTTCAGAAGTAAAAAATCACCTGACTTTGTTGTGTTTCAGGAAGCCAGCTTGAGAACTGCCGGCAGCTTGCGTTCTGTTGGTTTTGAGACATTATTGAGACTGTGAAGAACAACTGGCCAGCCTCTTGTGGCACTGGCTTCCCTTGTTGCAACACAGGGAGGTTATCTGTACCTGAAGCTCTTGTTTAATTTTAATCTGGCATAAGCTGAGTGACCAGTTCTTCCAGCCACAAAACCCACAGCAGCATTTAATTTATATTCACACATGAAGGCTGTGTAATTCTTGTTGTTTGCCTGTTTCAGAAGTTTAATTCTTCTTTTACTCCCTTCTTACAAGACACGGAAACAATACCTTTTGTAAAGGTCACTTGTTAGAAAAAGTAATTACTGTCTCTTGAGGAGTGCCTTTTATGAGCACTTTCTTAAGATCACTAGGACTTAACCTATGATTTTGTTGTCTTTAGTCTTACGTAGCAAGTAGCTGTCTCTGTGTACAGTTTCGTGACTTGCTCCAGCCGAACCTGCTCTTTTCAAGCTTGTCCTCTTTTCTCTGACCTCGGAGTATCTCTTAGGGTGACAGCATGTAGCAGGTTATGAGTTGGAGGGAAAGAAAGATCAGACACTTGTTTCAAAGAAAGGTGTTTATAGAAATATTGCAGTGTACAAAAATACTTGATCTTTAAACAGCAGCATTCCTCTTGAGACTGGATAAGATTTTCTTCCTTCAAGTTTGTTTGTGGAATTGTTTCTCTGTACTTCTTGTCTCTTTCTTCTGTTACATGCTTAAGTTCTGGCTTGGCTTACGGAGGGGTATTCTTATCAGTGGCTTTGTGGAGTAGCTGTAGAGCTTCAGAGTCATGGATATCAGTCTTACACAACTAGAAGTAATTTTGATAAATGCACCCTTTGCCTTGTTGCAGATACCTGAAACAATGGAAGAGGACATGTCTAGTTAACATGGGATTCTAGTTATGTTGATTAATATAAATAACATTGGTTGTAACTTTATTTTCTAACTACCGCTTTTTACCTGCATCTGCAATTACCTCTGCTTGATTAGAGATAATTTTTGTTTCTTTCTTTGTCTAACTCCTGTGAGCATTAATATATTCACACCTTGTATATTTGTTTCCTGTAATGTCTCGAGATCTGATATCAACCTGTGGTGCTTGGAAAATCCACCAAATCCAGTGTTTACTGCTATGATTTAGCATTTTGTTTTAATTGTGGGATTTTTCTGCTTAGCTTGTGGGAGAAAAGACCAAGATCACTAGCTACTCTAATGCCTTTTTGTTTGGAATTTGGGGTTAGGAATATTATCTGTATGGCAGGAGGATGTATTTTGAATTGATGTGATTTGTGCATTTCTGATTAAATACTAGAATGATGCAATCTCATACTAAAATAATTTTGTGTGATTTAACATTTTACTGATATTTAGCCTTTTTCCTTACTTTGACAGTAATGCCTGTATTAATGCACATATTTTGAGTAAAACTGATTGGATTGCGTGAGAATTCAAATAATTATTTCTCTGCTTTCACCTTCCCTGAAGGAAATTACAGATGAGCTGCAGCAGTGTCCTGCAATGCCCTCCAAAACTCAGTCACTTCCTGAATGCTTCTGTTTTATTCTGTAGGTAAAAAGGAAGATGGCATTGTGCATTTTATTTATGCTTGAGAAAATCTGATAAAACTAGATAAGTGCATGGATTTAAGTCAATGTAGTGTAAATTTGGTTATATGAAAAAATCGGGGGGGGAAGCCCTCTTATTTTTAAATAGTTTCTTTGGATGAGGTAAATAAAATAATAAAGAAACTTGGCTTTGTGAGTGGTGAGCTGGTTGTTGACCAACCTCTAGTTTAAAAGGCCGTGAGCGGAGCGTGGTTGGTGTAAATGGCTTTGTGCAGCAATGGCACAAATGAGAGCTGGACTGACCTGTCGGTATCCTGTGCATAAATATTTTTCTGTGTGGGTTTACGGATGTAAGCAGAAGGTGTCTGAAAGAAACCTCGTTGCTCCAGAGCAGTGACGTTAGGTAGTGCTCTTCCTACAGGCAGTAGTGAGCCCTTCGCCTCCAGCAAGAACTGAGACCACGACTGAGCTGCAGCCTGTGTCTTGCCATGACAGCCAAGCATTCTTCCTGCCAACAGAAGCAAGCAGAAGACTGTACATGCATCTCCTTGGCCATGTTTGCATTTGAGTTTACTAAGTTCATCTGGTATCTTCTTGTGCTTGGTACAAGCTCTTAGTGCTAACTCCCTGCATTTTTTGCCCTTGAACCATAAGTAATGTTTCTTGCTAATGTGAGCCTTCTATTGCATGCCCTCACAGAATGTTTGAAATGCTTGTTAAACTCAGGCCTTGAAATATGAAAACATTGCTTTATAGCCGTTGTGGTTTTTTTTGTTTGTTTTCTGCATACCTGATTTTTCTTTCTCCACTCTTGTTTTCTTTAGGAGGGCAGAAGAGTATAGAATGTGCAGATGTCTGTATGTGTATGATCCATGGAACATATTTCAGGTTTCTGTATCTGATAAAGTACATCTGCTGCTAAGATGGCCATCTGTATTGCTGCAGTAGCTATGCTCTGAATGCTTTATTTTAGAAGTCTTAAAGTGTACAGAATAATTCTTTTGCCTTTATAAAGCCAGGTCACTCTTTAAAAGATATGTTGCTGTCACTTCAGAACTAAAGATATCTTTTAGATTGCTAGGATGTTGACCTGATGTGACTTGCATGGAAACTTTCTTTTAAGAGCTGCATATCTTCATGTGGGAGCCTGCAAGTCACTTATGTGTTTCATCTGCCTGTTGCTGGTGAAACTGGTGATAGCATCCTGTTCAGAAACAAGTTGCAATTAATTGATATAACATGTGTTCTTTTTCCACCTTCCTCCTCCCCCCATCCAGTGTCAAGTTGCTGCACACTATTACTAATTTATGGCCTCTTCAGGGCATGGTAGTCATTTGATAAGATCTGCTTTGGTCTACAGGGAAATTACTGGTATTTCAGACAGTAAGAATGCTATCTAATGAGCAGGATACTAGTTATCCGTGTCTAGGTCACAAACAATTAAAAATCCTTAATAAGCTTTTGATTTCCCGTGTTTTAAAAACACAAATTTATTCCATAGAGCAAAATATATTAGATATTTACAATTAGTGTGCCATACATGTGACAGCTATACTTATAGTCCAGTTTAAAAGTTGCTGAATGTGTCACCTGTATCATTATTTGATAGTTTTCTATATATGGTATTTTTCTTTTAGAAGTACATTGAATTTAGAAGTTATTTAGCAGTTTCTTTTTAGATGTATATTAATATAGTTATAAAAGCATAGAAAAATTTTTGTAGATTGATGTTGGGGTGTTTTTAGGAGCTAAAATACAATGTAACATCTTTTGAAGGTGAAATTCTTCAATAGACAGTTTTGTGAGCAGTCACTTGGAGCGGTCAGCTCATTACATACCAAGTTTGAGTTCATACATTACAGGATCAGGATCTGCTGAAGAAAAAATACATGGCAGTGGGTGTGGAAATCAATTGCACTGTCTCAAATCTGAGAAGGGCTTATTTACCATTTATAACCAATACTACCACCCCCTGTGAGGTTTTACCTAGCAGTGTCTCTTAATTGAGTCATGTGGATCGTAGTCCTCTTGCTCTGTGTGAGATTACTGGACTCTTTAATGGCTGATGTGCTGGATTAGGCCCTGATGGTGTGATGGAGGGGATCTTTTTGAAAACCCAGTTGCTGGTTTAGGTGGCCTTGGGCATGAGATAGTAAAAATTCTTAACAGGAAGAGAAGCTGTGGAAAATGACTTACAGAAATGGAGATGATTAATGTTCTAGCTCCCTGGCCAGTTTTATTTCAGCCTGAATTTACTCAGTTGATGCTGAAAACTGTGGTCTTGTACTCCTCTGCAGTTTCCTGTGTAGTGTCTTTGTAGTCTGGGAATTGTGGGAGGCAGAGAAGATGTCAGGTTCCATTTGAGCTGGTTCTTATGGTCTGGTTTACCACGTCATCAGCTGGCTATTGATGACACAACATCAAAGGGCTGAGAGAGTGGGAAAAGCCAAGACTCCTGTCCTCTACAGCTCCCACTTCTTCCAGGAGCAGGATGTGGTACTGGGCTGTGGCTTGCGTGCCTTGAGGAGTCCCTGAAGGGACCATGGGCACCCGAAGAGTGACTCTGAACCTCAACTTGCTTACCTTGTTTATGTCTCTCTGAAGCAGTGTAATTCTTGTTTCACAAAAGAATGATAAGGAGGAATGTTTGAAGACTCTGTAAGCAAGTTACACCTTGAATATGGATTAGTCCTGGCCAGTAAGGTTGAACAGTGTCTCCTATAATCCATGCAAATCCAGGATATTAGCATAGCTTTTGTATTTGTGTGGTTAGCCTGGTAAATTTTATGCAAGTCTCACTGTGACCTGGTTAATAAGTTGGAGACAAAAGGTGAAGGTTTGGTAAAAAGAAGAGGGCGTTTAATCAAAATTGCAGTATGAAGACAACCAGGAATTTTTAAGTAGTTCATCCTCAAACCCGTGAGTCACTGGGGACTGTTTACTCTGTAAGGGTTATTGAGACTTATTGTGAATTAAAGGAATGGTTAAATATGACAGAGGTTGAGAGAAGATTGTATTTTGGGGATTTAGACCCACATAGGTTTAAGAAGGCAGCTTTGCATATGTGAGTTCAGGATCAGTATTTTCCAAGTATTTTTAAAATAGAATTATTTGAATGAATTACATGTTCAGTACTTCGGTTGCTAACAGGCATTGTCAAATGTTTTATTAGGGCACCGATTTCTCTAACCAGTAAAGGTTGGTTGATAAACATCCTCTATTACTATAAACCTCCTCTTGACCGTCTGCCAGCTATGGTCGGAAAGGAAGGTGGAACTTTTTACTTGAGAGCTTGTTTTAGGGCAGATATCCCATTATATGTGTATTCTACTGAGGAACAGATGGTTTATGAAATGAGCCTAACAAAAATACAGCTGCAAAAAAAAAATCCCTTTTGGAATGCTTCAGTGTTGTGAATATAAGCATGCTTTACAAAATATTAACAGCTAGTTGGAGGTAAATTGTTGGAAATCCTTAGGTTGTATTTCATGAATGTAAGGACATATTTAGAAACTTCTTGAAGTCCACAAAAAAGTTCTGAATAAAGTGAGTAGACTTTAGCCAGTAATTTCATTAAGTAATGGGTCTGGCATCTTGCTCTTCTCCCATTCCTTCCCTTTTCCTTCCAAATCTAGGTACAGTTGTTGGTAAGTTAGTGAATGTGAATCAGAATTTGGCTTAATGGAAAATTAGGTGTAAATATAGGACACACATGCTGGAAGACAATTTGTGAGAGAAGAGTTCCTATAATACCTTCTCAATAGCCAGAATTATTTTGTGTTCATTACCTTACAGCCAAATTAATCTTCCATTAAACTAAGTATGTTTTCTGTTGGCGTGAACTGACTTGGAATAAAGCTTGTTTTGGTTTTGCTTTAGAGGGTGGGGTCCCGCTCAAGGGCCTCACAGTTATCTCTGGTGTTTCTTCACCCTGCCTGCCATGGGGAGGAAGGGTTTCAGGACTTGGGTGGTGAAATCATCGATCTGGAGGGGTTTTTTGTTGTTTTGAGTTACCTTTATTTTGAAGGGATACTTTCTTTTAGTCACATTGACATTCTTTATTTACAGCTGATGTTTATATTTACAGCTATTTCTTTTTCCTGAAATGGTCCTTTTGTATAGGCTCTTAGAGTTTTCCTCTAATTACCATGCAGAATTAGTTAAGATTTGATTTGCATCATAGGGATTTATTTTATTTATCTTGTACAATGCAAAATGTGACATGCTTGAGTGAGAAGAGTGAGTCTGAGAGCATCTGCTATCCTTGTGGTATGCCTTGATGAAGGTAGTTCTAGGTAGTTTTCCTTTGGAGCCTTGTGGGGTGTTGAAACTCCTTTCCTCTGCTCAGTGAAACCACATTTGCAGCCTGCTGCAAGGGATCATGAAGAGCATTCTCTTTGGTAAAAGCAAACACTCCCATCTGGAGAAGTGCACTCAAGGAAGGAGTGGGTTTTCTTTTGAGGTTGGTGATAGGAGCGTTTTTCATGTGTTGAGTCTAGGTATGAGGAAAGGCCTTTACGGGCCAGGGAGATGGGAGCAATACCTATGATAAAGGTATGTTTGTGTTTGAAAGCAACCTGAGACGGGAAATTGAGACCCTGTTGCACTGTAAGGGAAGAAGTCAGTGAACAGCCTGATAGGAGTCCATTCTCCTTTAGAATAAACTGTGTAATTACTGGCAGCTTTTCTTGGGTATCTTACCAGCTATTTTAGGTATGCAGTGTGCAGCCAATCCATCTGGAGATAATGCTTGTAAAATTCTTAAAAAATGTGTTAAAGATGTATGCATTCTGGAGTGCTGTGTGAACATGGTGATTGCAATCTTGTGCTGTGTATGGGTTTGCTGTGTGGTGTCTTCCCTGTGGCAGTGGGAGTGCTGTTTTCATAATGCTTTGGCTTTTACGTGGCTTGGTGATTGAGACCCTGGTGATGGGGAGGTCCTGTCAGGTTATCGTCTTAACAAAGTATGCAATGCCCTCTGAAATAGCGTAAAAATACATGTCTTTAGGTTTGGAAACACTTCCTTGTCAAGAATAGACCTTTATGTTTACCGAGCCAAAACTGCAACTGCTAATTATTCTGTACCCAGACACTGAAGTGAGATATGGGATGGTGGATCTCCTTCTTCTGAATTGCAAACTTTTTTTTTCCCCTTAACATGTTAGTAATGCCGTGTTCTCCAAGTATTTGAAACCGGGCTGGAAGTTGGTCTTGCATGTAATTGCTAGATAGTAATTTCTGACTTTTCGTAAAAATTAGTTCTGTAATGCAGTTTTTTTTAATGTTGGAAGTCAGCAGACAATGCAGATGGCCGTCTTGGCTGAGCAGGGATCTTCTTTTGGAGCTAAGGCAAAAAACCGAAAGTGTATGCCCCATGGTAGCAAGGTCTGATGAGATGGGATGAATACCGAGGGGCTGCTTGCCACTGTAGGGAGAAAGTTCACATTGCCAAAACTCAGCTGGAGTTAAAGCTGGGCAGTACTGTGGGTGACAATAAAAAGAAGTGTTAATAGTAAATGGAGTTACATCAGGCTGGTGACCAGTCACTAGTGGGGCTCCACAGGGCTCCATTTTAGGCCCCGTTCTCTTCAACATCTTCATACATATCTTGGATGCAGGACTCAAAGGCATACTGAGTAAATTTACCAGTGGTATTAAACTGGGAGGAACTGTTGACACCCTTGAACGAAGGGAAGCCCTGCAGAGAGACCATGACAAATTGGAGGAGTGGGCAATCACCAACTGTATGAAGTTGAACAAAGACAAGTGCTGGATTCTACATTTGGGCCAGGGCAACCTGGAATGTACCTTTAGGCTGGGGAACGAGGCACTGGAGAGCAGCACTGCAGAAAGGGACCTAGGGTCCTGGTGGATGGCAAATTTGAATGTGAGTCAGCAGTGCCTTGGCAGCCAGGAGGGCCAACCGTGTCCTGGGGGGCATCAGGCACAGCATCGCCAGCCGGGTGAGGGAGGGGATTGTCCCCCTCTGCTCTGCACTGGGGCGGCCCCACCTGGAATATTGTGGGCAGTTTTGGTCCAAAGGAGGGCAATGAAGGTGGTGAAGGGCCTTGAGGGGAAGCCATATGAGGAGCAGCTGAGGGCACTTGGTCTGTTCAGCCTGGAGAAGAGGAGACTGAGGGGAGACCTCATTGCAGTTACAACTTCCTTGTGAGGGGAAGAGAAGGGGCAGGCACTGATCTCTTCTCTCTAGTGACCAGTGATGGGACCCAAGGAAATGGCCTGAATTTGTGTCAGGGAAGGTTTAGGTTGGCTATTAGAAAGAGATTCTTTACCCAGAGGGTGTTTGGGCGCTGGAACAGGCTGCCCAAGGAAGTGGTCACAGGATCAGCCTGCCAGAGGTCAAGAAGTGTTTGAACAGTGCTCTCAGGCACATGGTGTAATTCTTTGAGTGCCCTGTGCAGGGCCGGGAGTTGAACTTCAATGGTCCTTGTGGGTTCCTGCCCATTTAGGATATTCTGTGATACATATGAATGATGAGCTTGATGAGAATGATGAGGTCAGGAGACAGTCCGTTAACAGAGTACACTATCCAGGGCTTATTGGATTTGTCTTCCATCTGGGACATCAGACCTGAAGAAGCTTATCTTCAGGCCCCCTTACATCAGTCAGCTGCCATGTTTTTTATTCAAATGTTTCTGCTGAATCCCTTGGAATAAGAGTCAAAAGTGCATCCAAACCCAACTTTGGAGTGTATTAACAGATTTTAAGCTTGCTTGTATCTAATAAGATTGGTATTTCAGCTGAAGTTCAGGGTTTTGTTTTTTGTTTTTTTGATTTTTTTTTTTTGTGTAAAGCAGTGAATACTAGTCTGGGATAACTAGTAAAGGCAATAGGATGAGCCTTTCCATTTGGATGTCTCAGAGCTCAGCCCTCTCGGAAATTGCTGTTGTAGTACCGGATGAGATCTGTATTTTCCTAGCAAGATGGAGAATTTTTTTTGCCTTGAAAGTTCAGGGTGTAGGGGTGCAGCCACCACCAGCCTGCCACAAGCCTGTGTAGCCCCTGGAGGGATGGGCTGAACTGAATCACAAGATCAATCCTGCTGAATGCCAATACATGCAAAGAAGGGGTAAGAGAGCTTTCCCGCTCCCCTGCAGCAGCACGTATGTTTTATGATGGGTTCAACTGGCCCTGTATGGCCTTAATAGGATGTTTCTGAAATCAGCTGGCACTTATGGTCTGTCTGGTTTTTTTTTAATAGGAGAATGTCTGCGAGTTGTGCCCCATGTTCTTGCTCTAGGTTGTAATGGATTACTAATGTTTTCTGTGTTTTTCCTAAATCCATCAGAAGCTAAGCATTGTGCATTTGTAGTAGTGACACTGTCATATTGTTAAGGCTGGATAAAAATAATTTAAGGCTGCCATAGGCTCTCTGTAGACACTGTCAGTGGCATCATATGGCAACACTATAGATTTTCATAATGAGTCTCCAAACGTATAGGGGGAAAAAAATGCTGTTCTGTAATTCAAATGACCACAGTGCAGCTGAGATGGTCCTGTTTGTGTTTTCCTCTTTGTGAAACACTTTGAAGCTTTGTCTGTGTGTTCTCTTGAAATTGAAAAATTTTAAGTAAAGGTTATGCTTTACTGAATGCCTGAATTTCACTTCAGTCATTTAGGCAAACTTTTTTAAGATAGGAATGATGTGGACAGTATTTCAGTGATGACTTGTCATCAGGTTTGTTCTTACTAAATGTAAGAATGACTTTTTTTTTTTTTGCTAAAGACACATTCCTGTATCTACATATTCAAAGGAATGTGACATGTCACATGAGGTACATAACTTCTACCTAATAGTGCTCATATCTAACTCTCCTGTTACTATAGCTCACTGAGTTGTGCAACTTTTCAGTTGTTGGATATTAATAAAGAAATACATTTATGGAAAACTAAAGAAAAATGTGTTAGTTTTTTCCCCTCAAGATTTATAGCCACTATTTATTTTTGCATTCAACTGGTGGAATATAAACCTTTTCTGGCATGCTTATTTGGATGAATCACCAGAACAGGTTGTTCTCAAAGCTTTTATTTAGAAGACTGTTCATGTTCTGCCCTAAGGGGTATAGGGAAGCAGGTGAAGAATTGATATGTTGATGTGTTGATGTAGATAGTGGGTTCTTCTGGGTGGTGGATGAGATGAGTTCTTCTGGTGTGGCTGATTGGAGCTGGTGAAAAGCAATGCAACTCTTCTGGAGGAGTGCTGCTGCTGGCAGAGGTGTTTGCACCTCCTCCTCCCTGGTTCTGTGGCGTGGAAAAAAGCCATAGGTAGACACTCTTGTTGCCAGTGTTATGCTCTCTACACACCCTTTTTAGTTTTATGTTCCTTAATATCTGTAGCTTCTGTAACTTGTGTAGCTTCCAGCACTGCCCTGATGCTGGAGGTCTGCAGTTTATAACACTGGAGAGCTTTTCCTTAAAGAGTATCTTTTTGTAAAGTAAAAGTAAACTTGGTTTTCTGCATCTAAATAAACAAAAAATCCCCAGCAAAACCTATGTTGTCGTTATAGTAAGTCAGTCTTTTCTGCTCTTTTACTTCTAGGTTGTTTTTCCCCAACCCTAATGAACACTTACTGAAGTGTAGAATTTCAGTGTGTGGCAACATGGAAGTGTTGCATGTATTTCATTAAGCATGGATAACTTTGCTGTTCTGTTTCCTCATAATCTAATTTACCTTATTAACAACTCTTATTTCACTTTATTTCCTAGAATTTCTTTAGAAACAAGGATGTCTAGTATTCCTCTTACAATAAAATCATGAGTTGTTCAGCAGTATGTTTCTCTCTATCCAAGGGTTTTAGTTACAAAGTGTTTTAACTGCAGCATTTGTAGAGAAACAACTGTACTATTTTAGGCCCCTTCCCCTCCAAAAATAAAAGCAAAAAACCCCCAACTTTCTTGTATCTGCATCTCCTAACTTGGTTCAATCTTGTGTCTTGTAGTTACTCATTTAGCTTCAGACAGTGGCACTTCCAAACGTGATTGATCCAGTGTCAGAGTCAGTATCAGTGTAGTGCATTGACATAGACTGGGTGATTTTTCTGGCCTGGAATTGAACAGTTGAAGCTGGGAATGAACTTCCATGGATCTCTGATAGTTAGCTGTATTGATAGCTGGATTCATGAGGTACTTCCTTACATTTCTCTTTTTGTTTGTGTTTATTATAAGTATTATGTTCGTAGTGTTCTGCAGTTCTCTTCCCTTTCTTCCCACAGGTAAATGAGCACTGAGGTCTCAGAATGTAACATCTCCTTTTATTAGTGAAATTGCAGCAACTTTGAAATCAAGGCAAATTCCAAAACTTGTCTGTTCAGATAAAAATCTGGCATTGAAGAGCCTGCTGCTGTTCATGGCTGTGTTTGTAGTTTGAGAGAAATGGTATTAGCATTGAATTTTCTTCTTTTGGTGTGGAATTTTGCTAATATTCTGTAGCTGGTTCTGCTGCAACTGAAATATTTTTCTCATTGGAAACTGAATATAAAATCTAATTTGTTTTTCCTTCACTGTCTCTCCTCAGAGATCTATCAAATTACCCTCTGTTTTAGATTCAAGTTCTTTATGGAAGTTAATTGTTCTGACCTCCTGTGAAGTAAATATTATTTTCATTAATAGGAAAATTGCAAAGCAGAGAAGTAAAACTGCTTGTTTGAATTATGCAGAGCTCTGGACACATGGTCAAATTGTTAGACTGCCTGTTTCAATAAATTCTTTGCAAAACTTTCTTTAATGTAAGCTATAATATTGATACTGTCTATGCAGACAGAAAAATACTTTTTTTTGTTTCCTGAAGTGTTGTGTGACCAAGAGGACAACTGTGAAATATTGTTTATAGAACAGTATATCTTGAATTGTGGATAAATGAACTGTCTACTGAGAAGAGTACAAACAGTTTGCAATTTTCCTGGGGAGATAATCAAAGAATCCTTTTAAATTTTATCTTAATCTGGCAAAGAGCATGATGGAGGTCCTTGAATGGGCAGAGAAACCACCACTCTAAAGGAAATGGCCAGGTGTACCAAGTGATTCAAAGGGGGATGGAGACATAGGGTGCTTGTGTCTTATAAAATAACAGATTATCAGCTCCTGTGAAATGCGGGAGGGAATATCTTGAATGACTTTTGGCTCTTTCAGTGGGATGGAAGTAATGAGTTCAGCTTCATCTCAAAGGCAGTGTAGATTATTTATTTTTTTTCCTTGAAGGAAGGCTTGTAACATAGCAGAGCAGAAGTTTGGTTACATATGCAAAAAACTTCCTAGTTAAAGAATTGTCTTGTTATTATAGTTGAATTTTGAATTAGGGATAGAAGAAGATATAATTTATGGAGTGTGAAGCTTCCTGGAGATGACTAGAATTCTGTTTGACACAGTTTCAAAGCTTTTGAAGACAGTGGATTTTTTCTTATCATCTGGAATATTTTGAAACAATAGTGATGTAGTTAATAACTCTTTTAATGAATTTTACAGGCAGTAAGCATCTCTACAGCTTTTACTGTGAAGCTTCCTTCTGTAACACATGTATGGTGTATGTTTCTGGTGTGCTGTGAGGGGGACTGGAGGCTTGTAGAAGTGACGCTTGCAGGGCATAAAGAGTTAACCAGCATCTACATTTGGATATTCGTGCCTTAAATACCTTTTGTGGTAAAAGGGTCAAGTAGTGGAGCTTTTGCAATATGCCAGTATGTTTTGAAAGTTTGGACAAACGTGATTTCAGGTGTTGCTGGGTGACAGATGGTAGTACATGCCAGCGAGAACCAACCCCCTGGCTGACCGGTATGCACGGTCACTCTTCAGTAGTGGTGCTTCATGGCTTTTGCTTTGTTCAGTGTTGGGCAGTTCTCTGCCGCCTTGTTTTGGGCACCTAGTTTTTTTAGTTAATGTGTTGTTGCTTAAAGTATGTGCATTACCAGTTCATCGAAGTGTTGATGAAAAGCTTTCATATAAAGAGAGGTCATTATGGTACTTTGCCATGGGTGCTAGAAATTTGAAGACTGGTGTCTTGGACTGACACTTGGCTTCTGGATGACGCTGGCAACTCCTTTTCTATCTCTTACCTTGGTTTCCGTTTCTTTGCATTTGATTTAATGATATTTACCTTATCTGCAAAGCCCTTTGAACTCAGCCTACAAAAACACCCTAACAGCAGCATACTTTCTATGGTGCTTCCTCTGTTTTTATTAACAAACAGGTTTAAAATTCCAAAGTCAGTCAAAACAGCAGCTCAATCCTTCTTTTAACAGCAGTCAAATGGATTGAAATTACACGGTGGAAGGGATGGGGGGGCAGAATGGAGCTTTCAAATTGTGAATGTGCAAATTCTGTGCTTTTTACTGGTTTCTCCAGGGTTTTTTGCCGTAGACAGATTATTAATTCTTTATTTGGCAGCAGAACCTCCTTCTACCATGTAAAATGCTGTCCTCTCTTAGCTCAGCTGTAGCAGCTGGGCTGAAAAGCAATAGAACAACTTCTATAAAGAGAAAACCTTTAGAAAGGAAGTACTAGCATAAAGGATGGGTCATTACTTAATTGAAGTGGAGGGGAAAAGTGGACTCTGCATTTGTTGGTTTTCTTCATTTCAAACTAATGTATTTGCATTCCTTACTTTAAAGTGCTTACTGTTGTCAGGAATAACTCCAAAGTTCGTATATTTATGGTTGTGCTCTGTAAATTCCTTCATGTTTCACTTCAGTTAGTTCAAGTCTGGGCAAAGGCATTAGTTCATAGATGAGAAGCTCTTTCAACTCGGCAGCATCCTCTTTGTGTAGGTATTTTACTTGCAGAAGGTGCAGTTACATTAAAGGTAAAGATAAAGCCGTTTGTATGCTCTTACAGTCTGTATTGGGTCTGGCCGAGATGGGGTTCGTTTCACCATAGTAGCCCTCGCAGTGCTGTGCTTTGCGTTAGTAGCTAGAAAGGTGTTGATAACACCCCAGTGTTTTGGCTACTGCTAGGCAGGGCTGGCACAGCATCAGCACTGTAACATCCCTCCTCCTTGTCGAGGGTGAGATTCTGGGAGGGGACGTGACCGGGCCAGCTGACCCACACCGGCCAAAGGGATGTTCCGTACCACATGATGTCAGCTGAGATATAAAAGCTAAGGAAAGGAGGAGGAAGGGAGGGCATTCCTTGTTTACAATGTTTGCCTGCTGAGAAACTGTTAGGTGTGCTGAAGCCCTGCTTCCCAGGAAGTAGCTGAACATGGCTTGCTAATGGGAAGTAGAGAATAAATCTTGTTATTTTCCTCTTCACTTGTGTGCGTGCAGACTTTCACTTTTGGTTTAGTAAACTGCCTTACCTCAACCTGAGAGTCGTTTTTCATCTTATTCTCTCTCTCCTGTCCAGCTGGGAAGGGAAGTGATCGAACATCTTGGTGGCACCTGGTGTCCAGCCAAGGTCAACCCACTACGCAGTCGCACACTGTGTGGCTAAAAAAACTGGCTTCAGCATGGAAATGTGTGAGCCTTGGCAGCTGCGAATAAACAAGAAAAGTTATGCACTGAAATGATGTCGTGAATATCAGAAGAAGCCATTTCTTGTCAAATGAATTTGAATGCAATTTTGTTCCATTACCACTTCAGAGAAAAAAATTTAAGAATTGCAGTAATTGACTCCTGTTGACAGGGCAGCAGAGTAGTTAATGAATTAAGTGCAGTGTTACTAATTTTGATTGATACTGTGTAATTATGATGTCAAAGGTATTTGAATTGGTATCAGTCTGTAAATCTGCATCAGACTTCTAGTTTACCCTTGATAAAAGAAAAAATAAATGGGAAAACCTAGAGAACTCCTCCAAATCTGAGCTATCTTACAAAAGGGTATGAGAAGGTATAAAGGTTTCACTAGTTCAGCTTGCTTCCTTGTTAGTAGTGTATCTCTGAGAAATTCCTGAAGGTCTTAGTGTCTGAAAAGCAAGAGTAGATGTTCTCTCTGAATTTTGATGTCAGCAGCCACACAGTATCCTCTGACAGCCTTTTGTGGTCTTCTAGCTTTTTTTCCTTTACTAATAGCCTTAGTCTGACTGGAAATCTTAGAGCCTGAAGGTAAAAGACAGCCTTGCAAACTACCTTGAGCTGTTCTGTTCTCACTAAGGAGAAATAAAACTTCATCTTACCTAAAAGCGAAATTTATGGAGAATAGAAGAGATCTGATTATTCTGGCAGGGACTCTTGAAGCAAATGTTCTTTAGCTTGGCAAGCCAAGCATGAAGGGGTATGCTTTATTAGGATGCAAATTCTATGTGTGATCCATTTGTTGTGTAATGTTTTCATGCATTTTTGGCTAATTAGAATTATGTGTTTATTAGTGTGTAGAGAGGTTTTTATTAACATGTCAGAAATAGTATTTCAGTGTTCACCAAGGCGAAAATGAGAGTGGCTATGATTTCAAAGTTTAGTAGGAGTCTATACACACATTATTTTGTTATAAACAACTCCACTTTTTTCTGGAATAAGGGTTTTCAATTCTTACTACTTTTTATAGACCTTTATTTTTTGTACTTTTTTCTATATTGCCTTATTTCTCTTCTTGTTTCTGTGTTTTTCACCATTTCCTATTCGTTGTTTCAGATCCTCCTTTTTCAGGAGGTTCTACTGCTTATGATTTTTGGTTTTTTATACTTCCCTTTAATACTTCATTCCTATCTGTTTTTCTGACCCAGAAGAATTTGTGCCTCAGTGAGCTTCGGGAGCAAGTATCTTGCATTTTATGAGTCATTTAAAGAACTTAGCTGTGATTTCTGAGTGCATTGCTTTTGCTTACCATATAGTTTTGTGCAGCTCAACTGGTTTGGTGCTTTTAAAAGTCTGTCTTGCCTGTGTTTCTGATGTGTATGAGCCGGTAGTGCTTAACAATCATATAGTTGGAAAGTTGTATAAAAATCGAGTTTACATTGTAGTAATGTTATTGATCAGTTTCTGTCATGCAGCTTCTTCAATGACAGCATATGTTTGGCTGGAGATGAATCTTGGTGTCCTCTGCAAGCTTTGTTTGGAGATGGCCTCTCAGAAGTGTTGCTCTGTAGGTTGTTCTCTGTTGTGGCGGTGTTCTGTGCATGCAGGAAGTCAGTCATCTGCTAGGCACAGGGCTTGGAAATTACCAGCCTTGAACGCTCAGGGGAATTAGGTGCTGAAGTCCAGTGTGACTGCTGTTTGCAAAGTAGGCTGCAGGCTGGTGTCCAACGCCATGGGAGTAGCAGGATCTTTTTCCTGAAGTGAATCATCTCATGTTTGTTGAAGTTCACTGGTGAAACTTGTCCTGGCTGTCTTCATTCCCCAGGTAGTAATTGAGGTAATAATCAGCTAACACACAAACATCAAAAGCCTTTTGTTTTTATTGCGAAGGGGAAGACAGACCTATTAAAAATATTTTCACAGGCTTATGATGGCATGAGAAGACTTTATGTAGGCTTCTTTATTTAGGAATTACAATGCATATAGGTGATGCCTTCCTGAAGTAAACTGAGAAGGATATTTGCCACTGGTGCTTGTTCCTTCTTTCTTTTGAAAATCTACGTTTGTTAATGGGACATCCTGAAGGATCTGCTTATTTCTCTTAGGAGATGAAGGGACTGAAGGCTCTGTAGGGTAGGGAGGAAAATATTTTTTTAAGTCTTTATGAGAAAGACACATCTGAACTTCTCGTGCTTATTTTTTCAGCAGTTTTGAATACTGTTAGATTCCACTGAGACTAAAGACTGGTTATTCTTGGTGTTTCTAGATGGCACTCTTTTCCCTTTTTGAAAAGGCTTTTTCAATACTTCCTGATGCTATTAATTATATATGACTTCTAAAGCTTTGAACTGCTGTTCCTACAGGTGACTTGCTGTTTTGCGAGAACAGCTTTTGCAGGTTGCAGCGGAGAAGTGGGGGAAATGAAGCATTCCTTGGGTAGGTGGCAGATTCTGACATCAGAGGGATGAATCTGCAAGGGTTCCTCATCTTGCTTGTAGTACTGCAGATTGATAGCCGGAACACAGCAGACAATCCTTGAATTGTCTTCAAGTAACACATTTTGGTTCTCTCAAGGGTGATGTCAGAAAATAGCCTTTTTCAGTAGAACCAAGTTCTTTATTCCCTCCCTCCTTACAGACGCCTACACCGATGTTTTTTCAGCTCTACAAGTGTATGTTTTCTCACTCTCTCTGCTGTGTAGGCGGCCTTCCCAATCACAATTGAGCTTCACAGGCAATCTTTTACAAAAAAAAAAGTAATCTTTACACAGCAAGTCTGTAATTTAACACCAAAGGAAATGGAGAGTTCTGGGTTAGAATTGTGGTGCATCTTAGTAATGCTTGAATAGGTGAAGAACTTCGCCCTAAAAAAAACCAAGGAAAGTTTTTCTTGACCAGAAGGCCACCACCTGTGGAAATTATTTTTTTACCTTCTGCCCAAATGACTTGCTAAAATGTCAGCAGCAATCACAAACAGACTTGAAACCATATACTTTTTTGATTGGATTAAGTTATATATATAAATATATGTGCTTTACTATTCTAGAATTAGAATGTGATTCTAATGAAAAAGACAAACTCTGTTTGTTGGCAATATGAAAGTTAAAATGCAGTTCTTCCTGGAGCGTTACCTTATTTTAAACATGGGTTTAGTTTTGTCTGTCTTTTAGAAACTGCTTTTGCTGTACTGGATGATTATTTTTGGTGTACTGCAGATCTTTCAGTGGTGCTTCTCATTTTTCCAAGGTCTTAATTTCACACAATGTTTTGTAAATAAGCCTAAACTTAGATTGCATTAAAAAACCCCCTCAGCTGTATTTGTGACTGCTTGAAAGAAGATAGCAGTAATTAGTTTCTTGAACTCTGTTGATAACACTGTCTGGCATTTCTTAAAGACTTTTGGTTGATGCAAATGTTCTTGCTGCCAGGTATTCAAAGTTTAATCAACTCTGTCAAGAACACTGTTGGGGGAGAAGCAATGCATGTCTTAAAATGATTTGCTTATCATCCTACTCAATTTCAGTGACAATTATTACAAATAACACTTGTACCATGGTTTTATGTGCAGTTTGTGCTGCCATTGAAGCTGAAAGGAACCATCCTTCCTTGCTTATGTTGTCTTGTACCTTTTCTGCTTCATGTCAGCACAAGTGCTCATGTAGTGCTCCGTGCAGTGAACTGGATGGGGGAAAACTATGTTAAAAGAAATAGTCTAGGTCTTCTTCTTTAGTCTCCTTATTTAGAGTTAGATTATAATCTGTCTCTTTCATATGATTCACTGTACATCTCCTCTAACACGTGAGCTCGGTGGGAGTAGAGGAGGACAAAAATTCATTGGCAGTATGTGCTCTGCCTCCAGCTTGTGCCTCTGCGGAGCTCTCGGGGCTGCAGCATAAATCTCCATGGTTACATCTGTTTGCCCGGGCTAATTTTAGAGGACTCCTATCATCTGGGGATGCAAGCCTTTTGTAGCAATAGACAGAGGTCAGATGTTAAGGCTAATGCTGAAACAATAGATACTATATTGCAGGGTGTGGTAGCTAGGAAGGACCGGCTTGGAAATGTTTTTTTTCTTGCTACTCTTGGAGACTTCTTAGAGGACTGCAGCTGATGGCTT
Source organism: Sclerurus mexicanus (assembly GCA_013396755.1). Classification (NCBI taxonomy): domain Eukaryota; kingdom Metazoa; phylum Chordata; class Aves; order Passeriformes; family Furnariidae; genus Sclerurus; species Sclerurus mexicanus. Next base: position 135,201 of record VWZF01000451.1, on the reverse strand, counting down.
AGACAAACACTCTTGCTCTGCCTTGTGTTTGACATGCGTGATAGGATTTATGTTGAGCAGCAAGGAAAAAAAGTGGGCCACAGCACTATTACATGTCCCCTTTCTTTCAGGCGTTACCAAATGTGTGTTTAATCTCTAAATGCCTGGCAGAATGTGTTCTGGAAGAAGATAACTTGATTCAGAGAAGGGGTGATAAAAGAAATGTTGGGATTGTTACAGTGAGAAACTTACTGTGTAGGCTCTCTCAGATGTGTGGGTTAGGTGCAAAAAAAATTAATAGATTCACAGTTTTATAAGTCTTCATTGTTGCTTCTGACTTCTTACATTACAATTTTCAGAATACCCTTTACCTTTTGAAAAGTATTTCACTTGCTCATTTCCCATTCAAATTTTGTTCATGCCCATGGTCTTTCTGCTTCTAGGTTTCACTGTGCTATGATTCATCAGGAGCCGATTGTGACATCCACCAGGAGCTTTTGCTAAAGGTGCATGTGCCTGCCTTCTCAAGAATTTGGATAGGTAAGAATGCATGTTCTGCTTTCTGTACCATCCGACCTTTTGGAGTACTGCTAGTTACCACAAAATCAGTGTTGACTTTGTGACTGCTGGTAGTGTGTTGTGTTTCATACAATGCGTATGGGATGGTCTCCAGTGGGATGGCTTACTCCGGCAGGCTGGCTGCCACCGAGTGCCAGACTGTATCCCAGTCTGTCGCAGAATGCATCCTCTGTACATGAGAGCTTTTTCCAGGAGGGAGATGCAAGGGGACTAGATGGCTATTCCCTCCCCCCTCTTTTCTGCTATGTATGTGTTGAAGTGTTCGTAACAGCAGGTTGGACTCTGTTCAGGCTGTGACAGAATGCTTGCTTTTGTCACGTTTCATAAGACATAGTAGTTCTTGTAGGTGGTTTCTTTTAATCTACTTGTGAAACTCATGTTTTAAGGAAGAAAGGGATGATTATTCTGAATGTGTCTGATGCTTGAAAAAGACTGGCTTTTAGTACTTGATCTGTCCTTTTGCAGAAAAATGTAATGTATGTTTAGGAAGTTTGAAAAGATAAAAAGGATGCTGCAAGTGTGAGATGCTGCTGTTCTGCCTGTGCTGCCTTGCCCGCTGCCTGGTATCAAATGCCAGTCCTTTGCAGGTGTGTAATGACCTGGTTCAAGGCAGCATATGAAGAAAGTTAGAAAATTGCAGTGTGCAGTTTTTGGGGAGTGAGGGCAGTAGGGATGGGCATCAGTGGTGTTGGTTTTGCAGGGATAGGCAGGGTTGGGTTTATTTTCAGATGGACCAGCTTCCTGAATTAACAGGTTGTGCAAGCAGTATCGCTTGCCTGAAAGGATATGATCACAATACTTGCTAGGGACTGCAGGGAGAATATTAGAGATCTCAAATCAGTTTAAGCAGATTTACAGCCAGGCAGCAAAACCACAGATCCCTCCACTGAACAGGTTTTAATCATGTGTTTATTAACAAATATTGAAAGCCATAGGTGTAGGATATGCAAAGCAAGTTCAGTCTAAGTGACAGTGTAATAAACATTGCTGCCAAAGGAAAAAAAACCCCCCTTGTAACATCGGTTCATCAGTCTGTTGGATGTCTAAAGACAAGAACAGGTTTCTTATGTGAGGGAATCTGTCCTGTTGCTTTGGAGGATGCTGTTGTTTCAAAAGTGTCACTTTAAAACTGTTCTTCTGAAATACTGTCAGCAAAGCTGCATTGTGTTGGCAGAGGCTCGGCTTCTGAGGTTTGGCTTACTGTAGTGACAAAACCTTTCCTTCAAAGGACATATATATTGGAAACAAATATGTTTGTTCACAGATCTAACAGAGCGCTTGAAAAAGGCTATTAATTATTTTGTCTTTCCCCTTGAATTGTGTTACCTTTTCAGCTGGCACCATCTTCAGCATTGATTTTTACACACAATCATTATTGTGGTTTCTTTGATACACAGCTCTCTAAGTTACTGACAGAGGAGAAAATAGTGTCCATCAGTCCCACGATGCCATACAGTTGTTTTTGTTTTTTCACTGAAGTTTGTGGTCCCAAGGGACTCTTTAGGATCACAGTGATCCTGTACACTGCGTAGTGGGGCACAGATAGTGAAAAAGCGCAGTCTTGAGTGATGAGGTAAAAGCAGTCTTAGCTATTAATTTAACTTACTGGTGCAAAGTAGTGAACAATTTCCCCCCCTGCTGTGTTTGGATTCCACGGTTTAGGGGTTTTGTCTTCTACTTTCCATAATGTCCAAGTAATTAAACTTCATTTTGCCAGTGATGGTGTTGCCACGTTATACCACTGAAATACTGAAAGTGGTAAGTTCCTTTTTAGTATATGCATGCAATTTTTATTCGCTAATGGAAGTATTTTCTCAGTGGAATTTTTTAAAAGTTTAAGTTCTAGCCTTTAGCCAATCTATTTATACAAAGTTGTATTTAAAACTTAATTTATTTCATCAGTGACATTTCTGTTTGCTAGTTGTTTATGCGTAGGCTCATGGTCCTGTAGACCTGGTCTTGTTTGCTGAAATTCATGAACAGGTTTTATAGTTGGGAGTTGAGCATATACGTGTTAACAGGTAGGCTTTTGTAGGAATAGTATCACACTCCAATAAAACTGGTATTTGCTTATGTTTCCAATACAGAATCTTGGATTTGTAAAGCTACTTAGGTGCAAGGCATTCAGCAGCATAAATTTGGTTTTGTTAATTCCCCACATTCCTCTGTTAATACTGACAGAATAAAACTTGTAAAGTTCTACACAGAGCTTCACCTCAGACTCCTTATTTCTCTTTGACCTGCACTTAAAATGAAGAGGAGGACGGAAGGGAGGGAAGAAGGGATAGCCACTGCCTGCAAGTGGCTGATGTTGACCTTAAGTTACATTTTTGTAGGATAGTGTTTAAAGCTGCTAGTTTTATCTGTATTGTTCTTTTCCTGCTGACAGTTTGAAGCCCCATGCCTTCGTTTATCCCGAGTAATGAAGACTGACTGGGTGGGGTTAGGTGGGAAAGGTTTTGCCTCAGTGATTTTTGCTTTTTTTATAGGGATTTGTTTAACAGTACATAGTGCTGTGCTCCCTGCAAAGGGAGGTGGAAGCTATTTGGGTCCCACTTCTCTGAGTGTCCAGGAGGAGAGCTGTATAGAGTTGTGTTCCTTTCTTACATTTTGCACATTTTAGGGTTTTTTTTCTGGAGATTTCCCCAAGGTTTAGTTGGTGATTATACAAAGGTTTCTGTTATTAGGACTGCGTAGGTTTGCAGTTCAAGTTTTTTCCCTGAGGAGTCTGACTAAAGTTAGGAAAAACCCATCCAATTAGTGCTTACAGTCTCGGCCTCCTTATAAAGAAAGGAAGGGTGTTGCACAGATATATTCCATATGCATGCATGTACCTGTACATGCTTGCACCTGTGACTCAAAGGAAGTAGGTCTCTTGGATTCATGTATGTTCCCAGGCTGATGCATGTTTGTTCCCAAGTTGGAGGTTGCCTTGTGTAATGTTTTTATACTGTGCTATTGCAATGATAACTACAGTCGTTATCTTTAAATGGAAAAGATATAGAAAGTGCTTAGTCTATTTTTATGGTCTTCTATGTTTTAAATGGTGAATTCAGGACAGAAGTCTTATCTTCATTTCATTGTTTGAGACCAAAAGAATTGGATATTCAGAAACTAAGTGTATATGAGTGCATGGAAAGAGAAAAGCCTGGATCCCATTAATTTTTGGCTACCTGTAAGCTGGTGAGGGTTTTGTGCTTTCATTGCTGTTTTTTTCACTCCAGAATGACTGACAATGTAATGGTATGGATTGTAATGATCCATACTCTTTTATGTTAAAGACACCTGTTGACTAGGCAGGTCCAGAATGAGGCGTGCTATGTCTGCAGAGTTCCTGATTTCTGAATGTTTGGGCACACCCAAGTTAGCATGAATCTAGCTAGCCTAGATGAAAAAATAATTGCAAGGATTTAACAGCCTGGATTTTAGCATAGCCCATTTGAGGCTTGCTGGGAGTCTGGGTGCTTAATCACTGCAATCCTATGCCCTGGAAATTGTGTGGGTTTTGTAAAACTGAGTTCTATAGCTTGCATAAACGTTGAGAGCTATTGGCAGATTATATAGATACGTTATTCTGAGTATGAATTTTTCCTAGTGTTACCGTCGAAGTGTGGAATGTAGCGTAACAGAACTAGTAACTGTGTGCTTAGCACTATGCAAGATTACAAATATACACTGATTAACAAACAAGATGTTTTCTGTAGTTGATTTTGCTCTATTAACCTTTTGTGAGACTTGCTGGTGAAGGAGGAGCAACCCTGGTATGTTGATTTTTATGCATTTTTCAGCTTGCACACTGCTAAAGAATTTTGTGCTCTGCTTCTTAAACTTGAATAGCAACATATTTTCACAGTTAAAATATTTTCATTGTTGCAGGTTAGTATATAAGAATCAGCAATTAAATAAATCAGACACTGAGCAGCGGTGGAATCTGTGAAGCAGAAAAAAATCCCAGAAAGTTCATGAACTGAAAAAATAAAACCCCAAACCAACGAAAACAAACAACATTCCCCACCCCCTCAAGTAAAGCAAATAAAGCCCAAAACCAAACCAAACAAAAACCAGCAAACAACAAATCCCTGACAGAAGAGACAATAGAGTAGGAAAATTTGGATGATTAGTGTTATTCCCCTGCTTTGTTTTTTATCTGTAGAGAACAAAATACTTTGTTCCTTTGTAAAATGTTTTGAGAACATATGCAACTGCTGCTACTACAAGTGCACTGACCATTAGATTTCCTGAAGTCATGCTTTAGAACAGATGCACCAACTTGAAATACAGAATTTCTTTAGAAAACTTCAATGAAAATGTTTCTGGGAATTCGGAGATGAGCAATTCTTAAATGATTCCATCTACTGAAAAGCAAAAGATGTGCAATCACCGTGGTCCTTTTATGAGTCTGCTTGATCAAATTCTTTCCTTCTCTTGGTCTCTCCCTTCTTACAGGCATTTTTGGTTTTTTTCCTCCAGTTTTTCAGTATCCTTCTTGAACTGTAAAATCAAGAACTAGTAGCAGTTTCTCTGTGTCAAATGAAGTAGAATAACTTAAAACTTAGAATATCTTATTAGATATTCTCGCTTGTTTAGATATGAGTGGCTTGTGTAACATTAGCCATGACTATCTGTTTTGAGTTTTCTATTGGGCACGCAGATTCAAGGAAGCTAACTGGTAAATTGGAATGATGCACAGAGCTGTCACCTCTGAAGATCGGAATTCACACTTTCCGCTTGAGATCAGAGAAGATCGGCTTGCTTTTCAGCATAATTGTATTCACTGCTTATGCATAATGCAAACCCACAACTTAACTCTGCTCCATTTGATGGAAGATAAAGATCAGTGCCTACTAGACAGTATGAAGCTAATTTTACAGATCCCATCAGCATCAGGCATTTATTATGGGGTTTTTTATGTACATAGCATACATGTGTGTACACATCATAATATGAATGATGCTGTATAGCTTTCACATTATCGTAGAGTACCAGGTTGGAAGGGATCTCAGGGATCAACTGGTCCAATCTCTCTTGGCAAAAGCATGATCTAGGCAAGATGGCCTTGTACTCTGTCCAGCCAAGTCTTTAAAGCGCCTAATGTTGGGAAATCCACTGCTTCCCCAGGGAGATTCTTCCAATGGGTGTTGTCATTGTGAAAAACTTCACTCGCATCAACTTGGAATGTCCCCAAGAGCAACTTGTGCCCATTACCCTTTGTCTTTTCCATGTGATTTTTTGTAAAAAGGGAGTCTGTCAGCTTTGTAGCATTAATAGCAATGCAATTAATAAATAGAACTTCCTATTAACGTGGATAGATTTTATAGGCTGTCTTATGCCTTGTACATGCTGTTAGATGAATGTGTCATCAGTGACTACTTAATTCCATCAATTCCCTGTGTAAAGACTTGATACTAATATACAGTTCTTCAGTACATCGAAGCTATGCTATTTATTATACTGACCTTTAATACCACTAATATGTCACTTCGCTGACTTTTTCAGCATATATAAATTTCTTTTTATTTTTTTTAAACAAAACGTATGATTTTCCAACTCCCGAGGGTAGTTGAAAATTCAGCTTTGGCTTCATGTATGGCATTTTTATGTGTTTGAGCTGTAGTCTTTCCCAACCTGTTTATCTCCAATAGAAATGGAAGGGGAAGAACTTGCAAGGTTGGCCATTAAATCTCATCAAATTACATTTTAGCATCTCTGTATATTAGAAAATACACAATAGGAGAATTTTCTCTAAACTGGCAAGTCTTTTAAAGTTGAGGAATTGCTCGGATAGAATTAAATTGGGACATGCTGAGGTGGATTTTTGGATTTTTTGGTTTTATTGCTGTTGGGCATTTTGTGTATGCACGCAAACCTTCTGAGATCATGTGGGAATGGTCCTCTCCTTCGACCACATCAGTGTCTTAGAGTTTGTGAGTCTGAGTGTCGGGATGTCTCAGCTGGTCCAAGCTGCACCTGGAGTGTGCTGGCCTGGCCAGCCTTTAGTGCCTTAGTTCCTCTGCACACAGAATAAAGTCAGGAAAGCTGCTTCCTCATGTACTTGTTGGACCAACCTGTTTACTTGGTCCTCAACACTTGAAATTGTTTGGAGGCTTCTGGTTGTCTATCTGTGACACAGGAGATGCTGGAGAAGACACATTTTTCTTTATTTCTCATGCCCCTCCCCCCCCATCTTCTTTGCATTTTTTTTTAACCTAGCTTTGTCAGCATTGGTGTAGCACGGCTCTTAACACCCCTGATTTCTTTGTGTGGCAGTGATACCTTAGGGGAACAGCCACTCCTCTCGCTACCTCTTGCTTCTGTGCTCTTGATAATATGTTTGTAAAGCCTGTAGCCCAGAGGTGCAGTGTGTGCAGTATAGGTAAGATTTTTCAGGATATGAGGAAGCACTGAATAATAATTTTTTAAACTCCAAATCAAGTTTAGTATAATTTTTCTTTGTGCTCTTTCATATTTTATTTTTTCTTACTCTACTCTTTTTTTCCTTTATTTTCTCTCCTGCTTTTTGGCATTTATTTTCTTCAGCATACCGGTATCTTTGTATTCCTCTTTTTCTCTCTTCTAACACCTGTGTTAGAGTTCTTTACAGAGGCTTGCTGAGGAGAAAGGTTGAAGTTGAGAACTAGCACACCTTTCCTCTCTCTGAGAAGGGAGAACTGTTACTTTAGCCTCTCTGAAAACAAGTTGCTCTTGGGAGGAGGTTGTGTGCAAAGAGGATGAGCTGCAAAATGACTGTGGCCTGAGCACCTTCCTGTTTGGGATTAATTTAGAATCAGAAGTTTATAGTATTCTGTAAACATTTACATGCTTAGCTGTGAGGGAGTGTTCCTTGGAAATCTTTGCTCCTTGTATCTGTCCTTGACTATAAAATGGAAGCAGCAGTAGATTTGGTCAGACTGAAAACTTGAGAGAGAAGAGCAGGTAAGTGCAGTGGCTATTTAATGTTTTTGCTGTGGAGTTGTGAGCCAAGTGCTCTCTCTTGGATTATTCTGCAAAGCGGTTGTTATTTCTTCATTAGTAAAGGCTAATCTTTGCTTTCAGCTTTGCTTTTATTAAAATGGCTTGGATGTAGAAAGTAATGTTGATGCTCGTGACCATCTTGATAAACACTGGAAGGGTATTCAGAAGAACTGGTTAAATATTTGTGCAAGTTGGATGCATTTTCTCATACCTTAAAATTTAACTATTGTCTTTCATCTAGAAACCCAGTGTTAGAGTTATCTTACTGTGTTTGGTCAAATTGAAGTTCCCTCTCCATAAAGGTGCTGCCTCTGACAGAGCGCAGTGACAGATGCAAATGGAGGAAGATGGGGCAGATCTGCAGCTGTAAACTTTAATGTCTTCCATCTCGGGACTTTCTGAATCAGGAAAGGTAGTACATTTTGCTCCTTGCCTTTCTCCTACGCTTCCTAATTCTGCAATAGCTTTTTTTAATTGGGAAGAGCAGAACTGAATTTGGTACTGATGGTCGAAATTTTATATGGGAATACGATAGAGAACCAGCATTCTTTTCAGAGTAATTCCTAATCCTGTCAATGTGTGGGTGTTGGGGAGGTGGGGGGAGAAGTTTGAGCATTGGAGTGTAATTTGATGGACACAAATATCTTCAAGATCTTCAATAAAAAGAATGGTGCAAGGAATTGAGAAATGCTGTGTAGTATTGGTAATGGGTCTGCTTTTCATACTTGATTATCTGTTTGATACAGCCACATAACAGTGGGCGCTTCAGAGCTGGGAATTGTTGCAGCATGTAAAATTTTCGAGAGTTTGGGCCCTTGTTTTCATGATTAGGGCTTAAACTTTCCTGTGCTTACCCCGGATCAGTAATATCGCTACTGACACATCCAAAGGCATGCCTACTGCATTTATGGTACCTATTTCGACTATTACTCCATGTTCACCAAAAAATACGGCTCTTCATTTTTCTAGGATAGCTGTGCAGTTGCATATCTTCAATCCATAGGGGCTTCCAGAGAATGAACTAAATGGTCTAGGTGCTGTAAGGACACTTCTGGAATTGTTCATTTACAAAGCAAAGAGGATTGTGGCTGACCTTCTTTTAATGTTTTTATATAATCAGGATTTAAGCTGTTTTCTAATTTTGCCTATTAAATGAAAACAGAGATTTAGCCTTTCCCTTGAATGGCTAAATTCTGAAGAAAAACAATGTAAAACACCTTTTGAGACCCTTAGAGATTTTCTGTGCATGTGGAAAATTGCAAACCTGTATTAATACGTACTTCGAAGTTCTGGTATGGAAGGTGTCAACAACAACATCATTAGACAAAAATCTGAGAGTGCTACAAAAGCTGTTTGCTCTTTTGTAACCAAAGGACTACTGTTTCTGCTTTTGGTTTTTTTTGTGACAGATTTTTTTTTGGCCATAATTCAATTATGGCAAAAATAGGAGAATTTTTTTGTCCTTTGGTAAGCTGTCAAGAAACGACTCCTTTCCCTTCGTTTTTTCAAATGAAATCAACTTTTGAGGCTGAGCTTTGAGTTTAGTGCTCCAGCTATGAACTGCTGCTTGTTCTGTCATCTCAACTGAAAATACAATTTACTTACAAAACAATTATGTTCTGTGTTACTACCTATGCAGTGATCCTGCCTCACTTCTAAACTGGATGGTGAGGCAGTTCTAAGTTGACTGATTGAAATAGTGCATCTTGCTTGGCATTTGGGTTGTTGGTACAGCTCAGGATCATCCTAATCATGGGTGATACGAATTTAAAAGTATGCCTCTTTCATGCTTTTTATTTCAGCTGATTTGTCTAGTAATAAAACTGTTTTTATATTATTCTTATTTAATCTGTATTTGATTGCTTTCTTACAGTTTAACTTTGTGGCTTACGTTATTAGTTTAGTTTAGCACAAATATGCCACATGCCATTTCCATTTAGTGCTTGAAAAATAGTGTTTGTACAGTAAGTACTTCGGACAAGGAATTGCAGAACTATATTGAAATGGTTTTAATAGTAAGTAGTAAAAAAAAATCAGAAACAGCTATGTCAAAATATGTTTGTGCTTTGTGGTAGAGGAGCATACATGAGTACACAGGGTTTCTTTTCAACTTTATCATACCAAAATTTAAAGTATATTAAAGCATAGAGGACACAGAGATGTTAATTTGTATCTTATGTTAAGTATTATATTTCTTATTACATTGGAGGGGAGTTGGGTGGAGAAATCTTGTTCCTGATTTGAGCAGCTGATAAGCTCGCCTGTAAGTTTATATGAATCAAAGATGACCCTGAGTGTCAGACAGCACTGCAAATTCCTTTTGTTAATCAGGGAAAGTATTTTATATTATCAACTAGATTTAGTAAGCATTTATAGTTCCTTTAATTAGTCTGAGGCATTTTGCAGTATGTGTTTCAGTGCACGAATTACACTGGTAAGAGTATGCAGGGTAAAAATAGATCTGTCACAGGCAAGAACAGGAGATCAGAATCAATTAATTGTCTTTATTGTAACAGTACGATCTATATAAAATGTATCACATTGACCAATACTTTGTGGTTTTCATATAAACCAGGTGGAGTCGTCTTGTATTTGGAGAGGTACAGACATAAATCTAGGAATAAATTAACTTTTATATGTCAGAATGGGTTCTAATGTAAAATCATCTTCATTCTGACAAAATACTTTGAGAGAGAAGCTTAACTACCCGCTACCTCCATCCCCAAAACAAAAAGCAAGCTCTTGGGAGTTTTATTCGTGGCACTCTTAGGCTTCTGGCTAATCTTTTCAAGACTGAAAGCCCTCACAGTGATGTAGGGTTTATATTCTGGACTTAAGTACATGTTTGGACAGGTGTTTATTCTCTAATTTTATGTTTTTCTATTTTGTGTGTTTCGTGGTTAAGAGGATAGAATCCTAAAGATTTACCTGATAAGCAGAAAAAATGTTGTCTAAAAATGGAAAAGTTGGACCAAGAGCCATGAGCTTCAAATTACATTGCTGGTTTTCAACAGAGTAATAATGCTACTGTCTCTTTAAATTATTGGGCTCTCTGCATGAAATGTTTTTTACCTTTTAGAGGCATTGAGTCTCCACAAATTTCTTTATCATCCCTGGGAATCGGTGGTTGTGGTTGGTCAGTAAGATTGGTGTTGCTGTAATTAAGAGCTTAGCACTGTGCTGTCTCTCAAGTTCACCAACAATAACAAAACGTAGGGGCCAAATACTTTTGAGGCTTGTTTTCTGATGGAAAATGCAATGCTAGGGGAGAGATCAGTGTTCAGCAGGGCAATGGTAAAATAATCAGTTTCCTATTTTCTGTAGCATTTATCTCCCTTTGCTTGTAATGGTGCTGCTTTTATCATCTTGGTTTAGGCTTGCCTTTAACTTGTTTGCCAGATTCCTTATGTTTTCTGTTAATGCAGATGTAAGAAGGTTTGTTTTTAAAGTTTTATAAAATCTGCCATACGTGCAGATAAGTAACTGGAATGTTTGGAGTTCCATTTCTGAGTATGGGTGCTAGTTCATTTGAGTCATAGTGCTCTTTTTTTGTGCATTTGCCAGTGGTTGCCTTCTTTCTTCTTGCAGTACTGCAGGTACTCTTCCTGTAAGTGGAATAGTTTTGCATTCCTTCTTGTGCATGTCTGTTGGACCCAGACTTCGTGGTCTGCTTTCACAGATGATTTAGAATAACCCTGGAGATGTAATCAAAGTCTTGTTCTGTCCTTCAGCAAATATTTTTGCATGATACGTCAGGAGTCTTGGGTTTTAAGACTGCTTTTTTATGTTGTTCTGGCTTTTAGATCTCTGAACTAGTAAATATGCATACATATTTTTAAAAGAAAAAGAGGAATGCTGTCTGTTTCTAGTTTTGTGGTTATAAGTGTTTGTGTTTGCCACTTGGTTTTGATATAGTCATAGAAACTAATGTGTATACATGAATAACTTACTAGTCTTAAATTTTTGGCAGAGAAGAATGCTAATGAAGGAATGGGAATGGTGGTGATCTGAAATCTAGACAAGAGTTACTGAAGGGCTGAATTTTTAAAAAGACTGAAAGATGGTGTCACACTTTGGTTTGTGCTGTTGTCACTTCAGCTCTGAGAGATGCTGAGTCTGACTGATGTAAATACTTTTTGGGTTTTGGGGAAGTATGAGTTGGAATAATATTGCTGTTTCACAGGACAGTTGGAAAATAAAATCAAAACTAAAATACACACATGATCAGAGCCAGAAACAGTGTGTGCATACAGAACTCTAGGTAAAGTCTAAATTATTTTATATTACAGGTGTAAACACAATGTATGATACCAGCTGGAGTCAGAATGTCACTGCTCTCTAGAAGGAAAAACCCCCTCACACTGAAACTTAGTTTAAAGTGGTGACTGTGTAGAGATGAATTGCCAAGTGTGAAAAGCAACAGAATAGAATTAGTGTGGATATCAGCAGTTCTGTAGAGTATGTTATTTTTATGGTAACTGCACTGATTAATTCTATTTAAAGAACTTAATTTTAATTTTACAAGAAGACCAAGAAAAAAGGAGACTGAATTTGGAAGGATTTTTTTCTATTTGAGGAGAGGAGGTGAAGGAGTGGAGAATTTTTTTCATTTACATTGTCACCTAAAGTCATAAAAATTAGTTTATACATGGAGACTGCTTTTCTTTCCTTATTTTTAAAAAAAAAATTGTGGTAGTTACCCTTTGGAAAATCAAATAACTGCATTAAGATTTTTTTTAAGTAATCTTAGAACTGGATTTTTTAGGATCTGTTCCTCAGAATACACAGTAATGATGTATGTGGTATTTCAAAGCAAGGACAATGGGACTAGTCTTGAAGTAACTTCTTATGCTCAGTGGTCTTAACACTCCCAAATTTTATGTGGCTTTCAGGATCAATAACAGTTGACTCTTTAGTCTGTGATTCTTTACTGCTTCTTAAGTTCTTTTCTGCTTTATTACTCTTTGGATGGCTATTTTTCTGTATTTTTGGAGTTTTAATTACTTTATCTCTTTCAGACTTGCAGTATTTTGTTTTGCTTTCACCTGGGTGGATTTTATGAAGTGTATCCCAAGCTTGACTGGAATCAGGATCGTGTCCTTCATACTCCTTGCAACTTCTTCCTCCTCCCTGGTTTGGTGTCATTTGCAGGTTGTTCAAGGGGACCTCTATTTGGTCACCAAAATTAATAAAGTAAGCAAAATTTGCTGCAGGTCAAGGTCTAGCTGAATTGGCCTGAAATGCTTGCTTTTTTGTTGTTTGTTTTTTTTTTTCTTTTTTTTTTTTTAATAATGCTGATCCACTAATGGAATCCTCTGAAAGCAAAATTTCCAGTAGTTACCATCATCTACACTACTTATTTTGGATTTGTGATCTGCAGGTTATATTGAATAGTGTCAGAAATATCATTGACAACGGCTACACCTGTTACTTCACTAAGACATTTACTTAAAAGAACTTTATAATTGTTTGTGACTTCCTGACTGTAATTTATTTTTCTCCTCTAACTTAAATTTTTCTTCTTTTTCCCCAGCAATTTATACAGATCTTTCTAAGCATCAGAATTACATTGTTAATTAATTACTTAAGTAATTTCCCACTTACTGCTGTTAAAGGACATAAACCTTGTTTCACGTTGCTCTGGGATCCCAGTCCTTTACTGATTTTCAAAGCAAACCAGTAATAACTTAGAAATCATTTGGGCTAATTCTTTTGTATAGTCTAGTGTGCGTTATTTTAAGTAGCTGCATTAAACTGTATGTTAATTATTCTACTTCAAACATCAGCTTTGTTGAGATTCTGTTTTGGGTATTATTTCACTAACTTTCTTGCCTCTTCCTTGTGGAGCCCTAGATTATTTGGGCTCCTCATTATCGAGACTAGACTCTAAAATTGGCTGGCAATGCTATATGCCACCACAAGTTTAGTCATCTCTGGAGGCTTTGATGGCCTGGGTGGGATCCAAAAATCAATTGATGTGGGCTGTCCAAGGCAACTTGCTATTGAAAAACTGCCATTAAGTAACTCGTTCTTAATGAATTTGGGAGCAGGGTTGGTATTTTTCAAAATTAAGAAGATAATGCTCCTCATTTTTTGTTGTATGTGAGTGTGATTTATAGCCTACCAGCCGCAAAGATATGTTGCAGAGCTTTGCTGGATTGGTATTTCTCTCAGGAAGACTTGGAGAGTATAACTAATTCCATGTTGGTATTGCTAACACCTACTTGCATTTACAATGTTTTTCTGCAGTTCCTCTCTGGGCAAGTCTAGGCATGACTTAAAGGTCTTCTTGCCTGAGTCAGAATAGCATAAAAGAGCACAGAGAAGGAGGTTCTTGGCTTGGAAAGGTGTATAAAACACCATACAAATGAATGGCCTCTGTGACTATTTTAGTTGTACTGTATCTGTCATTTGAGCAGACTTGCTGTAGCTTCAGGAACATGGAATATTGCCATAGGATACATAGAGTATCTTACAAATGTCTGTTGTAATGCAGATCTTGGGGCTGCACGGCTGTTAGATCTGTTCTTCCTGACAGGAACCACTTAGTAAAGGACGGTGCTTCCAAAGGTAGCCATAACGCAGCTCCGTGTGCTGAAAGCTGAAGCCATGGTGACTGCAGGTGGTCTAGAAATTTCTAATGGCTCTTTTTCTAAATGGTTGCTGTTGGAGAAGTTTCTTCTGTGAATTACTGAACCAGCATTGAGCATCCTTTGCTGGTGCTGCCAATTACACCACTAACAGAACATGGAAAGCCCCAGCTCCAAGATGATGCTGTATCTCTTTTATTTAGTTCTGTGAATAGAATGTGCTGGTAAATTCAAGACATTAAAGAGCAATGGAAGACAAACAGATGAAAATTCAATCTGGTTTAGTATTTTTTTCATGTAGGTTTTCAGATAACTTCTTGACACATGGGCTTCTGTTTAATCTGTCACGTCTGGGAAGGCATTTTAAGTGCAAAACAAGTAGAAAATAATTCCAAATGGCTGGAGGACTCAAAATGTAGTTCTGCAGCAGAGTTTTATGTTAGTTTGCCTTTTTTAATTGGAAAGAAAATTTAAGGATATTTGCAAAAAATAATAATTGCAAAACCTAAACCAACAGAATTATGTTACTGATCTTAGGAAAAAGTTGCACTTTTCAATGAAGGTTGATTTTTTTTTTTCCCCCTTTTCTATTCATGTTTTTCCACATTGCTAGTGGAATTTGTCTCACTTATGAATAGCTGTGGAGATAATAAAATGAGCTACTCAAATTGTAGTTGTAGTTGTTACGCTTTCTTGAAAGTCCCAAGCAGATTTAAACAGAAAAACCAAAATCTGAAGCCATCAGAGGATAAAGCAGGCAAATGGAAAAAATATTAAATAGAACAACTTGAGCTTGGCCTACACATTATTTCAGTGAACACTTTTGAACTGGTGCCCCCTTTAGAAAGGGTGGTTCTGGCTTCTCCCCGTCTGCTAATTTAATGGTTGTTTCAGGCTCTTTCACTCACGAATAGTGGGAGAGTATGGGTGTGTGAAGTATGAACTGCAGTGCTCAGCACAGGTTTTGCCTTGTTAAAGACAGAGGGCATCTCTTAGACATCTTGCTTAGTTCAGCTAATCAGCTGTTTCGTGGTGGCTTGAATTGCAGTACAGGTTCTGGTGCTTTTGTAAAAAAATGTCCTACACAGCTGAATGGTTTAGTTCTTGAAACTGCTTGTTGGGGTTTGGTTGAGAGGTTTTGCTACTTAAAGATTATCCTTTTCTGAGTGACTCTGCCTGATAAATGCGGGTAGCATATCTTGAGTTGGCATGTGCTGTCTCCTGCCCTCCTGAACCTAAGGCAGAGTTGCTCATCCATCAGTCCTTGATTTTCTGGCCTTTATAGCCTAGTGTTGAAAGGCAAGGCAGCATGGGTGGTAGTTGGTCTTAATTGCTATTCTGGGAATGATAGTTTCTTGAAATCTTGACCCATCAGTCAGAGCTCTGGGATTTGTAGTGCAGGAAAAGTACCCAGTATTTTGTTTGGGTTACTCCACAGTTTAGACAAGTAGCTCTAGTAGTCCCATCACTTGGAACTGAAAAGGGGGACTGTTTTACTCTGAAAGACCAATCCCAATTCAAGCCCCTTTTTTGTCAAAGACTTTTAGCTTGGACAGATTTCACCCACTCATTTTAGGTTTACTGCTCTGGCAGCTAAGTTTGCTGAAGGACCCTCACTCCCGGTTTGTAACTCTGGCCAGATGCTGCAGGGTCAGATGGGGCACCTGAGCTTAGCCCAGGGCCTGAGCGTGTCTTGTCGCATTGCTTTCCTCTGCAGTACCAGCCCACATGAGCTGTGACTTTCCAAAAGGGGAGTGCAGGGACAATCTGTTCAGTACTAGTGTGTTGGCATCCAGTGCAGAGCAGAGGGAGGAAGCGGTTGTGATTCAGATACCAGAGGGCTGAAGAGAACAGAGAGGAGGGAGAAGATGCTGGGCTGGGAGACACAAGGCAGGCTCTTGGAGGGGAGGAAGAAAGACTGTAAAAGCCAGAAATTGTTTAAAAGAAAAAAGGGACTGGGGAGGAAACAGGACAAAGGTGGGAGGAGTTGATTTAGAAGCAGCAAACAGCAATGAGTAACAAAAGAAGGTTCTGGGGATAGAAAAAATGCAGATAATTACTTTCTGGTTTAAAAAAGTTCTGGATGGCTTGGATGATTTTCCTATAAAAGTTCTGCTGTTTGATACTGCTGAGACTTTGTGGCTTGTGCTCTCAATGGAAGGTTCTTTTTTTTTCAGGAATATCGTTCTCCAACTGATTTGCTGTCTAGGTTTTGAGTTAGTTAACTCTGAACAAGAGAATTTTATCTGCGTATTTTGTTTAATTTTCTCTCTGTTTTACCAGCTGCTGCATCTTTGAAAAGAGATTGTCTGTGTCCTCCTTCAAATGCCTGTGGTATTTCCAAGAGGAACTATCTTTCTGTAAATGGAGGTCTTTTCTATGAACATAAAATTCATAACATGAATTAGTTGAATGCATTAATAGGAATGTGGGTGTTAAAAAAAATATGGTTTTTGTACATACTATGGTTTTCATGATTCATAATTGAGAATAATGATCCGTGCTAAGGGGAAACTCCTTTTTGTTTTATTTTTGCTTTGGTCATTTGAAATTAGTAGTATATTTCTATTATACGCTTAGACACTGATAATAAAAGCAGTACTTGGGTCTGTCAACATTTGTGAAAGGCAAGTCTCTGGAGGTTTCTGAATGTTTTATTTAAAGATAAGAATAGTAAATCTGTCCTGTGTAGTGTCTGGGTGAGCTGTCTTGTATCAAAACATTATTAATTGATTTTTATACTTTACAGCTGTGTTTTGGGAATAAGTATTGGAAGGAAAGCCAAAAACTCGTCTCTGGATTGTAAGAACCATACTGGAGAAGAGTGAAGGGATTGATTTAATTTTCTGGTTTAGAAATTTTGAGGAGTTAATAGCAGGCACTTGAGCTGCCTACTTAACTTGGTTTGCCAGCAGTCTCAGAACTAGTTAGATCATCCCAGGAGTATAACACATTTTAGTAGACTGTTCAGATGAAACATTGAATTATCTGGACTTGTGGCTATTAAAAGTGAATACAGAGTCTAGTACCATAATTAATTTCTCTTGCGTGTTGTTGCGATGTAGGTCTGCCCAACTGCTATATGCTCAGGGAAGTGTCTTCCTGCTAGGACCCCTTTGTGGTCTCTTGCAAATAATACACTGTTTATCTGGTAAAGCAGCAATTCCTTTGTGATGGGAAGACAGGTCTGAATGTGAAGGTGTTGGGAACTGCAGTGGTATTGGATTGATGTCATGCTGCTTCTTATTTGGATTGAAACATCTGTGGTTGCGTACTCTGGTTTTGTTCCTATCTTTCACTAATGACTTCTACCCAATTGTGTTTCTGTACACGTGTGAGTGTTGGGAAAGAATTTTGTGAGTGAGTTTTTCTATAAATCGTGGGTGTTCTTTATACTGTTTTGTGTAGAAAAAGAATGGAAGTGTGTTTTTGTCCTGTACTAAAAACAGGGCCTTGTATTCATCTATTAATAGGAAGGATTTCCATCTACCATAATGTAACTATATAAAATAAACTGTACAGTTTGTACAGCACCAGTAGCTAAAAACTGCAACTAAGTGGCCAAGAGAATAGTTAAGGAATAGGACTTGCCTCTCTAAAAGTCAGAATCACTTTGCAGACTACTAAAAACAGGATAAAAATGGATTATCTGTACTAACAATACTTTGAGAGGGAACCGACCTGTGGCTACGCAAGCAGGTGTAAGAATTTAGTAGTCATAGTTGTGATACCATAAAAGTGCCATTTGTGACCTCTCTTGCTTTCTATATAGTACAAATTTTAAAATTCTCATTGGACTTCTTTTTAATATACAAAATGAATGACAAATATAGATGGCTTATTGCATAAACCCTCTATGGTGAAATCTGCAAATAATGGCATGATTATTGGAGCCTCCAGCACAGAAATCCTTTGACGTTTGTTCCGTCTAAAAAAACTCCAAAACCATACCCATGCCATGACTGAACAAAAGGCTGAAGCCTTAATAATTGGCTTAATTGCTCATATTTCATATGAAGGGATTTCATAGTATTTCAAGTAATCTGGTTTTCAGATGTAAAACTATAGGGAATAATTTACGTAAAGGAATTTGAACTAGGAGATGTTTCTACAGGAGCTTTGATTTTTTCAGTGTATCCAACAGAAACTTCAGAGCCTCCTTTTTCTTCCACCTGCTTTATGTAAACAGTCTGTAGTTGTACCAAAACTGTTTTTGTTTCACGAGTATAATTCTTACCTGCAATTTCACCTAAAGATCCAGTGTTACTTAGTTTTTGAAAACTAAGTGTAGTAATTTGAAGGTTTTTCTGTAACAAATAATATATAAATATCCATCTGAAACAACAGCCAGTAAAAATTGCTACTGTGAAGTTTATTTTGATTAGATTTTTTTTTCCCAATCAGCCTCTAAGTTTTGAAACTTTTCAAGAACTATGGAGTGGATCTGCTTTGACTGTCATTAAACTTTGGTACTTGCTACTTTGTTTAATACTTGCAGAAATTGGTTATGATGGGTTTATGTCAAACGCTCAAAGCAGGGTTCAGTAAAGACATTTGCACCTCACGAGCCTCCTTGATGCTTAGCAGCAGCATTTTAAATTGGTACAGAAAATGAAAGCAGCTTCACCATTGCATTATGGCAATCAAGTTTGCAGTGATTCTAAGGAGATACAGCCAAATACTCCTGCCGTATGGATATTTTCATGGGTTTTATCACTGTAAGAGTGTTTCTTCTGTTCTTTGTAAAGGTCTCCTGGCTGTCAGTGTCCTTCAGGTAGCTGTCAGCTTATCACTGTAGCTCTTTTCATGTAGACACATTAAAAATTACTGCATCCATAGGGAAAATATTTTAATTGAAGAACTTCCTTGTACATTTTTATGCGTAAAAGTACAGTCATAAAAGGCTCCCTCTTTTAAAATTGCAAATGCAATGGGATGAAGGCTAAATCAGAAATGTGGGCTTAATTCACCAAAGTAATATTTATATTTTACTGTGATATAAACTGTACATAGCATTCACCTTTTGAGGCTAGTGCAAATTTGAGAAACAATAAGAACTTTCAAATGCAAATTTTATCACACAGCTTCTGTTAGCATAATGATGTATTTTGACTGAGAATGTATTTGGAGTGTGCAAGAGGAGGACCTTAACTAAACAATAGAAGGTACAGGACACAGTCCCTTTAACATACAGTGACTTGTGTACTAAATGAAAGATTCATGAATGAGGCTGGTGTTGCATTTTATTAGTTTGTTATTGCTTCTGGATTTTTGTTTTAATTTTATTTTTAAGACTCCTAAGCATTGCTTGAAAGACCATGCTGCAGACTTTGTTTTTCTCCCTTTTGCACATGTTAGCTTTTCTTGATTATATTTAAAGGGCTTTCTTGTGTCTTTAAGTTGCTTAAGAACTGTGGTGTACAGTGTCAGTTGGAAAACTCATATTACAGAGAGAGAATTTAGTCTACTCTCAGAAAGGTGCTTGGGTTCTGGAATGACTGCAGGTTGCTTTATCTTCCTGCAGTTGTCTGCACTGTTTGAAATCTGCAGTCACATCTTTTGCTTTTTCACAGTAGTTCCCTTTTTGAGTTTCAGTAACATTTTCTTTTATAGATGCGTTAAGCTTGTTTGCTTTCTGTTTTCAAACTCACTTGCAATTCTTTTTATAATTTCAGATATGTGGTATTATCATGTCTGTTTTTCTATTATCACCTGATAATTCACTGCTTTATTGCAGGTATGTTTAGATTCATACAGAAATCTGTAGGCAGCCAGTTGGTTTGAGCAGAATATTTTCTTCAGTTCACACAGGTGTTCAGTTAATTATGTGTCCGTGCTGTAAAATGTCAAATCATAAATCCACTGTAGAAAATACTTAGGAATGTCTAGTCTAGTGTCTTTCTTTTCCTACAATTTAGAAAATGTGGGATCAGTCCTGAAGTAAAAATATTCCTCGTAATTAACAAGATGAATTGAAAAATGGGCTTAACCTTATGTAAGAATATTCATGCACATGGATAAAGTTGGTTTAACTAAGCCAGCACAGTGCAGTTTGATATATTCAATTGCTGTTATTTGTGTGTATTGAATTCACTTTCCCCCAAGCTACTTTGAGACAATCATTGGACTTGTTCTTTTAATGTCAGTTTTTCCATGTTTAAGAATATCTTTGGATATTTTTCAATTGATGGAATTAATGAGTTCGAGCCAAACATTATCTCTGTTCTTTTCCTTCCCCTGCATGCGCCCCCCACCACATGTGCACAAAAGAGATGCTTAGCTTCATACAGTGGAAAAAATTTTTCGTTATATTTGGAGGATTTTAACTTCTGTATGCAGTAGAAAAGTTATATTTCAGTGGTATGTGACTGTGTGAAACATGCTTTTTAAGTGGCACCTTGGTGAGTTACCATCCTGGACACAGAATTTGTAGCTCTCCTAAGTGTGTCAGGTAACCAAGTGATGGGGAGTTTGACTTAAACCAGTCACATCTAATGGTTTTTCAGGAGCTGAGAGTACACTTTAGAGTGACAGCCGTATGAAAGTTAAGCACTTCACAGGTTACTAGTTGTAAGGGAACCTACTTAGAAGTAGGTTTTAAAATATTAGGAGAATAATTGACAAAAAATGACTGGTACAATGGACTGAAAAGAAAAATGGCAGTGGGGGAGGAAAATAATTTTCAGTATTGTATTTTAAGGCTTTTTAACAGTCTAAAAACCACGTATCATAAATCCATACCAGGACTGTGGTGAAAATTACTTTTAAAGAAAAAAAAAAATTGAAATAAACACTATGAATGGCTTGCACCCGCCTTCCCCCCCCTCAGGTGCTGAAATTTTTATGAACTAACAAACGTAGAAAGTTGTGAGCAGTTTTTCTGTGCTGCAGGTTAATGATGCCCATGTTGCTAGAGGGAGGAGTTGATGGCCTTTCTTTCTTGGAAATCTGCAACATAGGAGTGTATTCACGCTTTAGCTTTCCTTTTTAAGAATTATCTGGAAGCTTTTTCAATAACTTCTCCCTGTGCAACAAATCAGCACATCCATGTGGTTTATTCAGAGAAAGTTAAGATTTGCATAGACTGCTCCACGTACTTTACTCTGCTTAGTAGTGATTCAAAACACGATTGGCCATAGAGAAGGTGCTTTGCTGGCATGGACTGCAAGGGGGTCCTCTCGTTTTGACTAATTGTCTGCCATTGCTGATAGCAGATAAATGCTGCTTTTGGGTTAGGCTGAAGAACATCTTTCTTCCATCTTCACACAGAATGCCCTAGTAACCAGCCTCTCTGTTGCTTTGGTCTCCATCAGGTGACTCTTTATTTAAGAGCGTGTGTGTTAACTCATTCCCTGTGACTGTTTCTAAGTGGAAAGGGCAATTTTTATTTATTTCGGTTCAATAATAGTATTTCCTGGCAACTTAAGGAGGTTGATATGCACGTTTTCAGAATGTAGGCTCAGTAAAGTTTCCATAACTCAAGAACTTTCCATGCAGTTTTTATTTTCTTCCAAAAGAGTATTAGGAAAAAAAAAATCCCCATATAGGCACATAGTACTGGAAGTTCCATTTTTACTGTACAGCTTGAAAGATTTCTTGTAGAAGGAGGGACATTACTCACTTAAGGATGTGTACTTTCCTTCATATGCTATTACTGCCTCATTGGTCAGTATCACTCTTACTCGCATTCTCTTTGCATGCAGATCAGTTATTTCAAGCTGTCTGCTCCATCTGCTACCAGATCAGGAACGTAGCTTTACACAGTGCACCTGTATGTTTTTAACCTTCACTTAAAACATACAGGCAAATGTGTATCTTCTTAAGGTTTTTATTTCCTTTGCCTATGTTGTTTTCTTTCTTTGTTTCTTTTACTGGTGTGTGAAATGACCTTATCAGAAGTCTATACTGAAAGTGACTTCTAACTTTTATGTGAACATGCTGACTGCTTTCACTTCCACAAATTTCACTGTACAGCTGGAATAACTGTGCTTCATTAGGTTAACATGAAAAAGCACTCATTATTTGCATCTGGTGGAGTTTGTGGAAGGCTGTTTTCTCAGTACAGAGGCAATGGAAAATGCATGGTATGAAATAGTCAATTAATATTTTTTTCAGAAAGTGTCATATACCAGATGGCTTTGAGACCTATTTAGCTATCTCTTTTTGTTGATCTTGCTTTACTTCTTCAGACCTCAGAACTTAATTTCCCCACCTGCTGATCAGCATAGGGTCATAGGAATTGCTATGTTGGGTCAGACCATCTGTTCTTTAATTAGGAGTAGTAACAGATGCTTGGGATGATGATGCAAAAAAAAAAAAATCTACAATAGGCAGTTATGACAATAATATATGCTAGGGTGTATCTCTGGGATCCTGTTAGTTTGACTTGTGTCATAAATCTCAAAGGCTTTGGTATCTATTCCAGCTCTTTGTTGTTCAAATATTTTCTATTACAATGTAATTTTATCTTTTGTTCTTCCCTTTAATGCTCCTAAGTTTTTGGCTTGGCAGTACTGTATCGCTTGGCAGTACATTCCCTAGGTAGAGATATGATGAAGTATCTCTCTGTGTTGATGGTGAACTTGTCAACTTTCATTTAGCTGAACATCATCTCCTGTTCTTGTATTCTGGGGCAGAAATTCTCTCTCTGCTTTTCATGTGCCATTTTCTATCTTGGAGGGGCAGGAGAAATCTTAGCCTTCCTGATTTTTCCCCTTCATAGTGATATTTCCATGCTGCGTGTTATTCTTGGGCCTTGTCTCTGTAAGGCTTTCAACTAAACTGCAGTAATGGATGATTCAAATTTCCCACTGTGCTGCAGTTAAGAAAACACTGTTGGTTCCTGTGAGAGAGAATTTTTATGCCTTTGAAGATGTATAATCCTTAGGAAATACCTTCAGAATTTTAGCTTTTAATTGAGTTGTAATGGTGAAGGTGGCTTTGCGAGGGGAACGCTGGCTACACCTGCAACAATACTGCAGGACAGTGCTGCTCTGAATGCACAAGACCACCTGGCTGAGACAGAGCCCCTTTTTGGGGGCTAGGGTGATGTCTGTGCTTCCCTTGTCGGTCACACATTCAAAATGAGAAGCAGCACTTTTCTTTTTTCTAACTGCAACTAGAGTAGTACTTNTTTTTTTTTGGTAGTAGCAGCAGCATTAATACCTAAACAGCAATTCCCAAAACAGGGGTTATGGCAGCTACAGATGGGCATGGAACACAATAGAAATTACTTTGTTGGGTTTTGGCACCTTGTGCTTGTCAAGAGCACTTGGTATACAAGGCAGTTGATGTAGATCAAGATTATAAATATCTCTTCGTTCTTACCAGTTTGGCAGGTGGAAGGGTAACTTCTTAGTGGAGTATTGCTTGGGTATTGCCAGCCTCCATAAATTGCTTACATTTTTCTGCACAGATGCTTAGAAAATTCATTGAACCTCAAGGTGAGTGCAAGTTAGTAGTGAAGAAGTGGATAGGATTTGAGTGAATGGCTGAGAAGGCAAGTAAGAAATTTCATGGGGTGAGAGACAGTTTCTTGTGAGATACATTAGTGAGGAGAAATTAAGTGTTGAACCCTATCCTAACTAGCAGGGGAATGCAGTTGCTTTTCTAACCTGCTTCTAAGCATTAGAGCCAGCCGTCTTTGTTGTGCTATGTTCAGGTTTCCAAGGAGATGTGAGATATTTTTGTGAAACTGAGAAATTGAGAAATCATGGGAAGAGAAATTTTAAAATGCTTGTCAAACCTCAAAACACAGCGGCAGGAAGGACCTGTAATGTGCAGTATTTTAAGGTTAGAACATGGATGCCATAGGACTGAAATTGTCTTTTTCACCAATGATAAAGGTTAATGTTTAACCAAGTGCTGTTTTAGGATGATAAACAACATTCCTTTCATTTTTAGCTGCCTGGAGGGGAGACTAAGTGCTCGTAATAGATGCTGTTTGTGCCAAAGTCTGCAAGAATTCTTTACTCAGGATCAAAACCCCTAAGATGTTACTGAGAATTTGTTTGTTTAAAGATGCTGGAGATCTAATTCTTGAGCTAGCTATTTGGGTTGAGAGTGTTCAATGAATAAATTTTGCATATTGAGCAACCGTGGAATGTTCTGTGTCTAGGACACTAAGAGCTGCATAAGACTCTGTGAAGTACTTAAGTCAACTTTTTGAGGAAACGAGAGATTTTCAGATAACAGCATGAGTGATGCATATTATTTTATTTTGCACGCGAAAGGTACTCATATGAAAGACTTACGCTTAGGAGTTCTTGGTAGTTTCAGTGAGCCCTGTGAAGCTGACAGAGGAGTGGGCTGATTTTACTAATTGTGAAGACATGCCACGTTTTATAAAAGACCGCATAAATTAGTAATCAAGAGATGGACTCCTGTGTTGGTGGCAGCATCACAGTTTTTCTTACAGAATGTTTTAATGCAGCATTGTTAAGGTTAGATAAATGGGATTGCAGCAGACCTACCAGCAAAAAGAGACTGTTGTTTGTGGTTACATACTGCAAATTATGTACTTGCAGCTGTATGGCCTGTTTGGATTTAGGATTTATTCCAGTCATACATCATTGTAGATTTGTTGTGGTTCTCCTGGCTGTTTTTCTATTTCTTTGTTTATTTTAGCCCTCTTGTGATTTCACTTTTATACCTATACTGTCACTAAATGGGCTGATCTCTGGTTTTATTGTTGTGGTTGCAGTACTATATGTGCACCTTTTGCAGGCAGGTAGGACGAGTAGCAGGAAATCATCGGAAGATTAACCATGAATCTTGTAAAATTCAAGAGGAGAAGGGTAAACGGAAACTAAAAACAGTACGGTGCGGATTAGAATTTGAGCTGGAAGCCTTGGAGGGACTGAAGTATAAACTTCAGGTAGTATTGGGGAGGGAATAGATTTAATGGACGTAGGTAAAACACATTGGCTCCAATGTAAATATAACTAACATTGTAAGCCAGTCAACAGTGAACTGTATGTTGCAAGTCAGTCTTTTTCAGTACTATTTGTTTAGGGAAGCCAGCAAACCATAGCATTGTTGGATCCCCAGCTGCCATAGTTATTGTTCTTTATTCCATAGGTTAATGGGGATTTTCTTTCAAGCAGGCAATAACAGGACTTCTAAAGATATATGGAACACCTTATTTATTTATAAAAAGTATGTCTGTATTTTTTTTCTAAAAAGAAAGAACAACACAAAATGCCAAGTACTGTCTTAAACTTTTTTGTAAAAATGTCCTCCTTTTTTATATGTTTAAAATCTCTTTAAAAATGGTTGTACTTGGCGTGTCTCTTTATGGTTGTTTCATGCTGACTTTTAAGACTTAGGTTTTGTTTTACTGAATGTTCTAGGAAGGAAGATTGACCTACATTTACTTAGTAACATGTCAAACCTTAATTTCATTGTGTCTCCAGTGGAGATATTCAAACATTAATGTAAACAAGCAAGGGAGCTGAAAATTTACTTTATTTGCATTAATGAAAATATTTGTAATAGCATATTTGAAAATACTGTTTTCTAGAAATCACAGAACACAACTGCAGAGGTTTTGAAGACTATGAAACTGTTAAGAGATAGTATTGATAAAACAATAAAAAAGGATGTCTTTATGAGCTATCTCCAGTTGTGATTCTCACTTAAACATGCTGATTTGTTAAAGTAACAGGCTTGCTGAACTGTTATGGTGATGTGAGTTCTGTCTTTGCTTGAGTGTAATATATGTTTGAGGTCAACATAACAGAAAAAAGCTTGAGTGAGTTCAAATCTAAAATCAAAATGTGAGGGGGAGAATTATATGGGGGGTCAGCTGATGAGAGGAGCATAGTTTTTTCTCTTGGCGTCTGAGTTACCAAGCACAAAGTGTGCCTCAGTGAGCACTTTGAGTTGTGCAGCCGTACTTTCCCAACAGTACTGTAGAGAGCAAAGTGAAGGGTTTTTGCAGTGAATCCCCAAAGCTGAGAGAAATTTCAAAAGGAAAATAAAATGATCGTCAGTCAGGAGAGATTAATTAGCTGCTATTCATTCCAAAAAAAGGAGCAAAATGCTTGTGGCCAGCTAAATGAATATGAAGGTGTTATATTTTTATATTTTTCCTTGCCTGTGTAATGAAATGTGTCTAATAATTTTGATTTAAGCATGATTGCATTTGGTTAATGTCCACTTTGTATTTAAAACTTTTCTGAAAGCAAATATATGCTTTTCTGAGAATCAGTTTGATTTTAAGGAGTCATAAAACACAGTTATTTACATAGATGAGATGTGTTCTTGTCTCTTCAGTTCTCTCACATGAAACTGACACCAAGTTTCTTTAAAAGCATGTTTTGCTGCTATGAACATTTAGCTTTTTAAAGCTTGTGGGTATAGCCCTTCCTAAATGTAGTTCTTTAATAATTTTATCCTTGAGGATAGTGCATAGGGTATATCAAGTTGCATATATCTCATCTAAGGAAAGGTCTTGATTGCAGTATACATTTTGATATAAAGTCAGAAGAACTAGTGTCTCTGATAGATTTAGTAATCAAAGTAGTCAATATACTTTTGCCAGGTTCTTTTATTTGCTGTAGAAATCCATGTGGTGAATGAGACAGAGATATTGCAGAAAACAGGTTGCTATTTGAAGAATTAATAGAGCATTTGTATAGTAATAGTCTATAAATGTAAGAAAATTTTTTTAAGTAATGGTGCAACAGCTTTTCAAGGTTAGTCCTTCGGTTGTGATGTTTTGGAAGTTCTACTCGATAATCTGTTTTAGAGAAAACTGAAGTCTAAATTGCTAGCCTACAGCAAAATGCTGTGGTCCCCTCAAAGGGTAATGTATGTCAGACAAACCTTCTGACTTTTTTTCTAGTGTGAGAGAGATCTCTGCTCTTTCCTGAATGCAGGTGTCACGGAGGTGAACACCGTTTGGTACTCTGAATAGTAGTACATCAGCAGCCCCAAAATGGGCAGGTTCCTTCTGAGCTGCTGTCTCTTGTCTGTGTCCGTTTGCAGGCACAGACTCACCTGCCCTCTGGTGTCAGAGCTGCATGCAGAGAACGCAGCAGAATTCCCAAGTAAGAGTTTAATCTCAGTTTAAGAAGGTGGTTGTGCATTTCCCCATAAAACAGGGCAGAAAGGAGGGGCTGTATGTAAGTGGCAATTTTAACATGCACAGTAGCTGTGACAGTATAGGCTTCATGATTTTCCCTTCTGTCATTTGTAGAAGAAAGTGTTTTTCTTTGCACAAGCTTTCATCATTTGTTTTCATCTGAGAAAAGAGGGAATGTGGCAGTATGCTTTCCACTTAATTACATTTTATACTTTACCTGGGGATTTTTGTTTCACATCCAGGAACATTGCAAAGCCATGCTGTGCCTGTTGCACTTCTTACTTCCAGCCCTGTCCTCTCCTCTGAAATACTGCCAGTGATTATAGAATCACAGAATTGTTGAGGTTGGGAAAGACCGCTAAGACAATGAGAGTCCAGCTATTAACACTGCCAAGTTCATCAGTAAGCCATGTCCCCAAATGCCTTATTGGCATCTTTTAAATACCACCCTGGATGGTGACTCCCACTTCCCTGGGCAGGTTGTTCCAATGCTTGTCAACCCTTTAAGTGAAGAAATATTTTTTATTATTCAGTCTAAACTTCTGGTACAACTTGAAGCCGTTTTCTCTTCTCCTGTTTCTTGTTCCTACAGAGAAGAGAACAACCACCGTGTTGCCACAACCTCCTTTCAGGTACTTGTAGATCTTCAGGGAAATGCAGTGGTGTGAATCAATGCATATAAAAAATGCTGATAAAACAACATTGTTAAGTAATAGGACATGGTCTCCTCAAGGTCTTGAATTTCACCCTGACTGTGGTGGCACAGCATCTTCATCTGCTTTTTCCTTTGAGACTTTTCCATTACTGTGGAGTGAAGAAATCACCTTTATAGTGCTCCTTTTGTAGGGCTACCTGTGCTGTTTGCATTATTCAGTTTGTAAAATGAGTGGATATGAGTGGATGTGTTTGGTGCTAATTAAACATCATCCTCCCAGGAACCAATTATCAGTAAGCAGAAGCATGACACTGTTTTGCATCCCAGGGAGGATGAAACATTTCCCTATCCAGTGCTTCTGCCTTGGCTAAGTCATATCCATTTCATCAGTCCCGTTTACATGTGAGAGCTATAAGAGGAAACCTCAGGGCATGGTAGTGCTTAATGTATAATAAATACTATTTACTTTTTTTTAATGTCTAAATGAAAATACATTTTAAATTTTTATCAAGAATCTTTGTAAACATTTTACACCACTTTAATCTTTAATGTATTTGTTAAGAGGTCTGTTTAAGAAAATTTTCTTAGTCGTGCTGTC
The DNA here is from genome assembly GCA_013396755.1 of Sclerurus mexicanus. Lineage (NCBI taxonomy): Eukaryota > Metazoa > Chordata > Aves > Passeriformes > Furnariidae > Sclerurus > Sclerurus mexicanus. Next base: position 106,741 of record VWZF01000451.1, on the reverse strand, counting down.
ACCCATAGGTGGAAAGTGGGGGGGAAAATGGCTGTAGCTGAAAGCTGTTCAACAGTTTCTTACTGGAATGGTTCTATGAAGGAAACAAGAGTAGTACAGTAGTACAGACCTTTGGCAATTTGGGGAGGTCGGTTAACTCGTGATGCCAAGTGCAGATCAAGACTGTGGCATATTGATGGGGCTTGGAGAGCCATATGGTATTTGTGCACCGGTTCCAGGAATCTCTTTCCTGTTAAGTGAATCAGATGCTTACAGCTTTTTACAGCTGTTCAACCAGCAAAGGGCTGTTTTAACTGCATTGTGATGTTCAAGAGGCATACCACATATTGCTCTCCTGTTATAAAGATGAGAGGAACTACGAATTAGGGAAGTATTGGAGTCTTAATCCTTAAAAATAAATACTTTTAAAAAATGTTACAGAACAAAAAATATATTTTTATTTCCCCATAAAAATTATCCCCTATCTGTTTAGCATTCACTCTTATCTTGTTTGTCATCAGTCCTCCATTTGATATGGTGTCTCTCAGCTGCTGATATGAATAGACAGCAGAGAAAACATCTTCTTTGATCTGCATCTGTTCCTTTCTTTACCTGTAGGGAAGTGTTAAGATCTATCTCTGTGTTTCATTAAGTTCTTGAAAAAATGAGTGAGGCTGTTGTTTCTCTGTAGGGAAATGGCCTTTTCATTTTCTGCTTTTAGCTCAGTGTCATGCTGCTGTAATGATTACTCACTGTTAGCCCTGCAGATTGCAACGTGTATTTGCAGAACTTTGTAGTGCATCCTAAAGCAGCTGCTGGAGAGCGTGGTTCAACTTTGGGATTTTTTGGTTCCCCCCTGCTGAAGACACCACACGCCTCTTTGAGCGAGAATTTGCAGCATTTGAAGCAAATGCAAACAAATTGCATTGCTTTTATAAAGTGAATAATCTCACTAATGGATGGCACGTGTTATGTTACGGTGTTAAGGAAATCGATTCTACCAGATGCTCAGCTGTCTCCCAGCCTCCAGCTGCTGCTTCCCTTATGCTTCACACCCAGATTGCTTGGAAAGTATTTGTGGTAATAGGGAAAGTAGATTTTGGTGTATTTTAGATACCTTGGACTGAAAAAAGTGTTTGATATTTTGTGGATTGTGTTGCTTTAGAATTGCTTGGGTTGAGTCCATTTTTAAGTTAGAGGGTAATATTAGAAAAAAACCCAGTAGTAACAATCAAGAAGACCATTTCTTTTTGATCTACTAATGAATTTCTCTGACACATAGAATAATCCTTTTTCTAATATGGTTCCTCTGTGTTCTATAAAAACCCCACGAAAGTTGTTACTGTCTTGAGGGTTATGTATACGCAGTTTCCTTGTGGACCTTAAAGCCTTCAAAAATGTTTTCTGCAAAATAATTTGTTTTTTGCTTTTATTCAAAACAACTAAAGGTTCTTACTGACATTGAAGTTCTCTTGTGAAGTGATGCTTGACGCTTCTTCCTTAATATCCTATTAGTTCAATAAAAGGTGTTATTAAAAAAAAAATTAGTGTCCTGATGCTTTGTTACTGTTGTTCTCATTGGCACTTGGGAGGAGTGGTCAAGTAAATACTTGAATCCCTGAAGATAAGTGCTTTAGTAATAAATTAAGTTATGGCTTTAATGATAATATTGCACAGGCAGTTTTTTCGAAAGGAAATTCAGTATTACTGGTGTTCTAACTTGGTCTTTTCAAGCAGTCATTATGCACAGTAAAATTCACAGCACAGTGGGGGAATGAGAAGTGTCAGTTGCTTGTTCCAATTTAAACAGCATAATAAATCACGGTCTGTGTGAGAACTTTGATCTGTTTATGCACAAGTAGTATCCTGACAAACTGCCAAAATGAAGGTGAATAAGAATGAAATTATTCAATTTTTGGTTAAATGCATGGATGTATTTCTGAGATCCTTCTCCTTGATAAAATACTTCAGTAGAAGGCTAAATTTAAAGATGCTTACCACATTTTGGGGATTCTCCTTTTTTTTAAAATATCTGCCGTATTTTTATGTATATGTTTACTAGAGTGGTTCATAAAGTGGCTTTTTGCATATGATTTTTATTTGGTAAGATCTGCCACCTTTTTCCCTTTTGGCAATATTTATTATTTTTGTGGAGTCTTGCCAATACTGTACTGTGATGGAATTGTTGTAGAATGGTTGCTGTATGTCCAGTGAGCTATGTAGAATATCTTCTTCCTTGTAGATAGTTGATCTGTCAGCTACAAGGATATGTAATTGTATATATTATGTCTGTGATAGTTATAACATACATAGCTTAATTTTTTTCTAATGGTTCTTGAATTGACATCTTCAGTTATTAGGTTTGTCACCTGCCCAGTCTTTTCCCTGGAGCTGGCAGCGTTTCGCACTTTTAACTTGAGGAATCTTAGTTTTAAAAAAGAGAAACGTGTTTGGAGTTTTGGTTGCTTCAGAGTTACCTTTCTTGATTTTATGGTTTTGAGATGTGGATGCTGAAAGTATCTGTAATGCACGTGTTTCTCTTTTGCTGTACTAGTCACTTGTGGAGCTTTACAGTTAAACTGAATGTGTCTCTCTTTCAGGTTCCTATGGCCACTCTTTCTGATGCATACCGATTTTTTTCGTGTAGTTCATGTTGCATGGAAAAGTCTTGGAAGGCAGCTATAGATGGGGTGGAGTGTTTCATGTTGGCATGAAAGTAATGCTGTATCTGCTAAATAAATAGCCACCCTGCTCGTTTACCATTTTCTGCTGTTTGATAGTCATGTCAGCTATAACAGAGGGAGTATCCCTCTGGTAAAGTCTGTCGCTTGGGCTACAGTGGTGCTGTGTTTTCTCTGTTACCGTGTCAGTCTTGTGTGTCCTTTACCATGGCTTTCTGCATTTCTCCTTGAAACACTCTGCTTGTTTCTCTGCTTTTTGTGCTTCATCTCCTGCTGCCACTCAGTACTTCTACAGAGTCTAGAGTTATGCACCCCCTGATCTGTACTCACTGTTTCAATGGATTCAGCTGCCCGCTTGGAACATCAGTTGTCTGATCTGTGATGACTTTTCTAGGAAGGATTGTGCTGTGCTATGCTTTTTTCTCTGTGTGTTTTGTAAAATTGGTATACTACTCCATGATATGCTGTGTTGTATTTCAAGTCTTGGTTGTATAGTTTGTTTTGTGCTCAGATTTTCTTTATAATGCAGTTAGTTTTTCTGTTGACGTAAACTGTTGCTAATTTGGTATCAGTTAAACATTTGTGCTGCTGGCTTTAAAAGCAATTTCTATTCCTGCCTTGCTGTGCAAAACTTGATCATGGTTCTAAAACTATGCATTGTCTTTTTTGTACGTAACTGCTTATTGACAGAGAAGATGTTGGTTTCAGATTCTTTGATCAGCACAGTAATTTGATCTTCAAACTCTGTTTTGTACTTGGTGCCTAAAAATGACCTTTTAGGGTCCCGTGTGGAGCCTGGAGTTCTGTACCAGCTAGAATGTGGTGGCCTAACACTGGTAAATGGACCTACAGTGGGATCCTAAATACCTAGTGCAGTCTCATGTGCCTTGTCAGGACAGAGGAGGGGAAGGAAGACTCAAGCCACCTCTGATTCTTCCCCTTGTCTCCCTTCTCCTTCAAATGAATCAGAGCAATTTCCACCTTCTGGCTCTGAAGGATTTCTCTTCTCTCTTTGATATGCTCTAACTGTACTTGAATCCTATAGTTTCTGCCCTGGTGTAGGCAAGTCAGTTTTACAACTCTTGCTTTATTGACATAGCCCTAGAAAAATCTGTTCTTTCATCTCCTTACAGCACATGAGACATTAAGGTTTTTAGAAGTGTATCTTTATTTGATCATCACAGGTAATAACCCTCCCAATATTTCATGAAGGGAAATTAAATGACGTGCCTAAATAAGATGTTTGCCACAGGAAATCAGTTTGTTTTGACATTCAGCAGACACTTCAGTTTCCATTTCTTGGATTTGGGTTTTCTTGAAGAAGAGCCTCCTTGTCTGTTCTGCTAGCAAAGTAAATCAGCCAGGCTGTTTTAAATGTGTGAATTTAAATAACATACTGTTTTTTCTGATCATCAGGGAAATCACTAGAATAAAAAATAAAATTCAGTGATGGGCAGAAACCATGATGTTGCATGGTATCATTACTTGGTATACAGATTTCTGAGAGCTTGGAGTCTTAGTTGTTTGAAAATAGTACCTTTGTAAGATTGTGCCTTTGGAGAGATTGGGTCACTAGTAGTAATATGACAGAATATTAAAGTTACTGAGTAGCAGTTTGGGCCTTGTTAATAGTTGGTGGGCTTTGCTTAATTTACTGTAATTATCTTTGTGTATAATTGCATGGACCACCAAACTGATGTCAAGTTAAACACTAGCTGCCCTCCGTCCTTCACTTAATGTGCCTTTTGAAATCTGGCTGTGCTACCAAAAAACATAAAACGCTAGCTTTTAAAAGGTATAGAAGATCCTGTCTGGCAGATCTAAAAGCATATCAAGAACTCTGCCTCATTATTAGTTTTTAACAAAATTTGAGATAAATATTATAAACAGGTATATGTCAACAGTTAGAGTATATGTCTAGCTTGACAGCTGAGAAAATGTTTGTAATCTTGTGAGCCCCAGAGATGGAGGATGTCTGATGCTTTCTGTTCTTCGGTTCTAGGTCCAGTACCGAAAAGATGGACAAGTTGAAAAATATTTGGAAATGTATTCATAAACCTTTCTCTCAGCATCTCTGCTCTTAACTCACACCTGAGTCGCTAACCTTTTTCTAAAGTATCTTCTTGAAAGATAATTAGCATCACAGGGAATATAAGGTGTGAGTGTATTTGTGATCTCAGAGTTTTGCAAAATGTCTCTTCTCCAGAACTTGTACATGTGCATAGTGTTTGGGTCAGGTGTTGTTTTGCCACAATGACACTGGGTTTATGTTTTTGTCTGTGGTCTCCAAGAGGAGAGGTGTAAAGGAGAGCTACTGCAGTAGCTTCATGAATGATCAGGAGCGACTTCCTTTTGGTCGTGTCCCATTGTCGTTAACGAAATGCTTTAGAAATTCTTGGAATCTTTCATGCTTTTCATCATCAGCCTAGGTGGAGTTCTGAAGTACATTGCTGATGTTAGTGAACTTTGATTTTACTGCAATTTTGTGTATTATGTAAAGTGAGACTGTAGATTAGCCTGCTATTAATAGTTGTCCCTTACTGTCATGTTTCAAGGTTGTATTTGTCATTAGCATTTTTCTGTCTGAGCTACACTTGCTAAAGGATCTCTAAGGGTCACAATTGCAGCAGCTATCTCACCTTTTTCATTGTTTAAAGATGGCACACTTTATCTACACTGGGCAACATCATGCTAATGTATTTTGGAAGTAGTTGGCTGCAGCGGTACCTAAAGTGATGACTCTAAACTCATTCAAGGACAGTATGAATTGTTGCAGATACATAACCTTCCTAAAATCGTGGATAGGTTGGTTGATGGTACATACTGCAAATGTTTAAAACAGAAACGCTTTTATTTCCACTTCACTGATGGATTATGTTACCTCTTTTTAAAGCTCGTGCTAGGTACTTGGTTGAGCGGTTAAAACAGATAAATGATTTATCAATTTTTTCTTTTTTTCTTTTTTTATGTGTATAAGTGAATGAAAAAAAAGTATGTGCTTTCAACCTAGACTATAGGTGCTTAGAATCTTGTGTAGGAACATATTTGGAAGATGCTGGTAGGAACAGGACCTTTCTTCACTTTCCTCAGGCAGTTTTTTCCCAGAAAAGTGGTAGTCTTTGTAAGCCTTAAAAAAATAGTTTATATTTACACAAAGGAGATCTCAAAAGTTGAAATAGTGTATCAGTGGGTGCAGTCTCTACAGACTGTGTTTCCTGCTATTCACCATACTGTTAACCTGATTTCCTCTCTGCAGAAAACATGACCAACTTTCCTCACGTGTAGTCATGCAGACATCTTTATTAATAATTCTCTAATTAAGTTTTCCGATACTTGCTGTAGAGATACTGAAATTAAACAGAAAATATGTACTTCCAGAAAATGAAACACACACCTCCCTTGAAACTCAAAATTAGTATGGATTGGCTAAAGTTAGTATTTGAGTCTATGGTTGTTGCTTAAACACATAAATTCCTATCCTTATCCATATGTTATTAATATATATAGTCAAATAAATTTTCTTCACACTTGATCTCAAATTTTGTAAAACGGGCTATTGATTTGCTTTGTATTTAGTTAATTAGGTTTTGTTTTCTTGGGTATTGATAGAGTTGGGATATTTTTACCAAAACTTTTGAAAGCAGGTGGCACAGAGGGTAGAGAGTTCTTGACTTGTTCCTCTTTCTTTTGTTTAGAACCCTGCAAGAGAATAGTTTTACCCTTTAACCTTTTTTTTTTTTTTGCCATTCTAGAGTTTTCTGACACTTTTCCAGCTGTGGGATCCATAGAAATTGTACAAAGAGTTTCCTTGGGAGCCTCTTAAAGGACAGATTTGAGAATAGAGTGGTCTGAAGGAACAGTTATTTGAGCAACCACCCTCCTTATAGAAGAATCCGATCTTGCTTCAGCTTCCTGCTTCAGTATCTCCATTAACATTTGAAAATGTTTCCCTGCACCTTCTGGGGGTGAGGGTGGGCTGGGGTGCTGTGGATTGGTAGAGTGAGGAAGGGAGAGAGGGAAGAAGAGGGAAAGATGTGACGCGTAGAGCAATACTGCGCTACACTGATTTGAATCTACAGTGGAGAAAATAACATATCTACAGAACTTATGGACAGATTTGCAGAGGGATCCCCCCCCCCTTTTGTTCTTGCTTCTTCATAGATATTTAATTTCCATAACAACACAGGATAATTGTTAAATGCCTGCTGATGGCTGGGTTTGGTATTTTTCGTTTGCTATAAATGTTTGAAAGTGTATTATATGTAGAGTAAAACCTCAGGAGGAATATGGTAATTCTGCTAATGGCTTTTGTTCTGAAACTAAAATATTAAGCTGATAAACATGGTGAAATGTTTAGGAATAGCACATTGGTTTTGTAATTTGAAGCTAACTTGAGTTGTAGTGTTTATTAATATTTAAATCTGGATTGAGGCTGAAGGAGGACATACAAAACATCATGTCTGTTATCAATCTTTAAAGAAAGTCTTAAACCATCCAAGGTGTTACTAGGGCTTACAGGAGCATAGCATTGTGATAAACTGCAACTTGAGTACTTATCTCAGTTGCAGCTTGAATACTTACATGACTGCTTTTCAGCCTGTACTGAAAACTGCTGGTCTGAAACACCTACGCAAAAAACCGGTGATGGAATGGTCTCTAAATTATTCCTGTTTCTGGTGCATAGTCTTTGTGCCTCTTAGCATGTTAGGGTATTCGCAAATAATTTGCCTTTAAGGACAGTAAGCATATTGTTGCTGATGAGGAAGCACTTCTGGTAATATGCTGAGTTCTCCCTCTGGCTTGTGAAGGTGTGAGAGGAGCACAACTGGTTATGAGCCTTAACAGCAGTCAGAGCAATCCACCGTGTAGCTGAACGGAGGGGAATGTGACGGTGGGAAATAATCTGTTCTCCGTTGTGACTTTCTGGTGGGTAGAGTGCTGCATTGGCTTTACTTCAGACTTCCAGAAAGGACACAGCTATTGAGAATTCAAGCCCAAATGCTAAGTTATGAAAGAAAGCAAATGTTGCACTTCAGTTTCTGCTGCGTGCTGAAGCTGAGGAGATGACATTTCAGCAGCAGAACGATGTCTTCATAGGGATGATGAGTACAGGCTGAATCATGTCGTCTTCAGCTTCAAAAATTAATCTGCTGTACATTAAGTTTTTCATTGCTGCCAGCTCACTCTGAAAACTTAGTTATACCATGTTTGCCAGTGTAATCACAACTGTTTTGGCTGGCTCTTCTGTTTTTGTTTGGGTTTTCTTTTTTTAAAACACAGAACTGTATGTAGCTTTTCCAGCAACTTGCCAATAGTTTGCATCTAAACAGCCACAATGTCACCTTCTCTCTGCCTTCGTATGCTAGTGCTTTATGAACCCGAGACTTTTCCTCTTAGCAAGTTTTATTGTTTGTCAAATTCCAAATAAAGGTTTTCTCCATGTAGGTCTGTTACAGTCACTCAGAAGTAGAACAGCAGTGTGGATTTTTTTCTTTCAATTCTAGGATTTTAAGGTAATATAGATGGTAATATAAAGTGGAGTAAGGCTTTAGGGTGTTTAATCTTTGCCCGAAATAAGCTGATTTGTCCTAGTAGGGATTATACAGTTATTCTGTAGAGGTTCTTTTTACAGAGAGATGTATGTTAGCCTTGCAGACCATGTAACTAATGGTTTCCTGATGTGCTGGTGGGTGCCTTATCTTTTTTTTTTTCTATCTCTCTCTCTTCAATAGAAAGGTTTAGAAGAGGAAAATCATGAAATATAAGAGCTAGCCTTAAAACTTCATTATTTTAGTACTTCAGTTTGCCGCCTGACTTTGACAAGAATTGTGTGTAGTCTGTGCTTTACATTTTCAACTGCAACTTTCTCCATGGTGTCTTAATGGAGGCTGAAGAGAACAATAAAAGACTCACTATCAAGAAGCATTAGTATCATACAAATGCAATTCATTTGATGATTCTTGCTTAAGCATAAATTATGAGGTATAAATATTTAGCCTCATAGTTTCTGTGGGATTGAAACCTTACCTTTACATCCTTATTTGAAGACTTAACATCCATATCATGTGATACCTTCATCTTTCAATTCAAGCTTGTCCATAATGAAAGATCCCCTCTTTGTGTTGCATTAATGTTAAATATTAATTAGCATGTTTCTGGTGATTTTTGAACTGTTTTCCGTTGAAGTAGCTATGAGACTAAATAAAAGGCACTAGAAAAAATGTGACTTGAAAGTGATGGGTATTTTTCCTAAGTAATGATTGTTAAATCAAGATGTTGGTCTTTACATGTCAAGGCTGATGGGGAAGAACTGTGTAATACTATAGTACCACTCATCTAACCTGTACATCATCTGTTGAAGGTGAACATGTGCCAGAGTGAGCCTGATTTAAGAAGCAGCTTTTGGGCTGCAGTTCTCTTGCCTGTTAACCAATGACCTTCCTCTTCTTATGGAATTGTCTGTATTTTCTTCAGGTCTTCTCTCTGATCTCACCTTCTGACACTGCCACTTACGATCTAGTGGTGTCCTTGTGGTACAGGAAGTTGTATTTGTTGCCAGTGGTCTCATCCACGATGTCTCCTTTCTTTTTAAAAGGTAAATTTTCCATACAGTTGAAAAACAAATGGAGTTTTGGCTATTTTTGTCCTCCTAGGCAGACAGAAATTTTCTTGTCATCTTTGAGGGGGAAATCTGGACCTGTAGTTCTTGATGTCTTTTCTTCATCTAACCCACTTGACCAGGTAAGACAGTAATCATTTCATATGTCAGCTACTCTCTCTCAAGAGCAACTATAATTAACGTAAAGTATTTCTTCTGTATGACACACGTATCTTGTAGATTTGAAGCATGGAATTCATTTGGCTTGCTTCCATAAAATAAGCTCAGCGTTGTTTGTGGGTTGGAGTTTTTTGTGTACAGCATCTTCTGTATTTGAGAAAAGACTGTGTTTTTCCCACTGTAAATTTAGATTATTTTGTTCATATTTAACATGAGGCAGAGCTTAAAATCTGCGTAATTTTTTCATTGTAAGGTTAGACCTTTTCTTACAGAGCTATTAAGTACGTGGTTTTTAAAAATACTTTCTCATATATTGGCTGCCTTTATAGTCTGTTAGTTACTTAATGACTATTCAACTTTATTTTAAAACAGATAAGAACAATTCCTTTGGAAGACTGATACAGTCTTCATTACTTCCATCCTACATGCAAGCTACTGATTGATGGTTTTGACACATCATATTCAGAAAAATTTTAAAAAGTATTTTCTACTCTTTTTCCCATCCTTCCCTGCCACTCTCTTGGTAAGCCCTGGTCTGCTTGCTGAAGATTCACATGCTAGTGAAAATGTCATTAAATGCTGGTACAGTTGGGGGGTGTTGCATTCTGCTTTGTCATCTCATGTTTCTTGACAACTTCAGCTTTTAGCAGCTGCTGTACACAAATTGATGTTGGTACTGAATTATTCCCCACTGTGTAAGTATGAACATTACTACTCCATGCTCAGATGCAGGCTGTAGAAAACAACAAAATGAGCAAAAAGTAATGCTGCATCCTGCCATTTCAGCCAGGCACCCAAATCTCTAGACGTAGGATGAAATACTGTGAAGTGAAATCTGGACATCAGCTCACCACAAGGTTGATTAATATCACCTTCTGTCAAAGAGTGTGTATCTCGGGCGGCTTGCTGTACATGCTAATCTCGGGTTTATTTTTAGCAAACCATTAGTCTCTCACAGGGGAGCGTGGGAGTAATTGTCAGAGCTGGTGAAGGACTGCTATTAAATGGAATTGCTGTAGCAGGTGTTGGGTGGGATCTCCTCCATTCTTATCAATTAGCAGCTAGTGGCTTCACGTTTAAAGACACGTGAAAAGCAGCCCTGTCACGTGAAGATTTCCTAGCCTTCCTCGTGCGCTGTTAGACTGGGTCTTTTGACAAGTATTCCTCTGGAAGTTTCTGTTCTTTGTCAACATACAAGAATTTTTACTGTGTAAATACTTTCCCTAGTCTGTCGGTTCATTTTTCAAGGGGATCTTTTGTAGGGGACCTGCATTTAGTTCGAGTTTGCTAACAAGTGAGGCTTTTGTGACTAGTTTTGCCATCAGTCCCTTTCTTTTACTCCTCCTCTCTCCAAAAGGAAAAAGAAAATATCCAACAACATCTTGGATATTCCATTACCTGGCTGTTGATTTCCGTCAGTAAGAGGTGTAAAGCTCTTGGGATGGAGTAACTGTTGTGAAACTGGTGGTTAAGTAGAGGAATAGTGCTCTGCCAAGCCCTCTGCATCTGTAAGCTGAGTTCTATCTGTAGCGTTTCATGGAACAGCAAGGACACACAGATACAGGTACTGGGGAGAGGAGAGCACCAGGACTGTACCAACAAATGGGGCCTGTTGGTCTTGGCAACCACTGGTAATGTGAGTAAGGTCTGCCTACCAAACTGTAACCTGTAGATAATGGCTGCTCCTTAGTGGTGAACTATACTAATTCGTGTTCTACCAATGGGGCTTTTTTATGCAGAATAGTAGAATGAGTAAGGATTGAAAACAAATAATTTTTTTAAGCCAGGTTCTTATGAGCCTGAAGGTTGATTTGGATTTCTTGAACTTGATGCTTGACATGATGAACTGCTCGCAAAAAAAGACATTCCGACTTGTTGGCAGTGTGTAACAAAGGAATTTGATTGAGGTTCACCAGGTTATAATGAAGTTCTGAGTATAAGCAGAAGGAACAAAGGGAATAATTGAATCTTTTCCTTTTCTTGCCGAATGAAAGTTTTTAAAGCCACTTCTGCATTTTTGTAGTGTCCTCAGCTTGGCAGTCATAAACCTTTTACCTGACAGCATGGGAGTGTTTGAAAAAGACTTTCAAAATTTCTCAGTGTATCTAAGCATGCAGGAGACTTTTTAAGTTTCCACTAGATGTGAAATTACTTCAACTGCAAAGTGCAGTAGTACAGTGCTGTCTGCTCACTTATGTTTTGGTTTGAGCAGTGGCATGGCTAATAAATTATTTATATTGCCAGTTCATTCATAAAAATGCTGTTTCTTACTGAAGAGTTGCTTTCTCCCCACTCTTGTTACCAGCGTGTTTCATTTTGTGCAGGTATTTCAAGGTATCTGATGAATCTCTGTGTGCACCAAAGGCTTCTCTCTGCTTGTTTTCTCCTCTGCTGATTAACTATTGACAATTAGCCATAGTAATTGTGTGCTAATGTAGCATCTTAGTTGGAAGTTAGGTTGTTGATTTAAAATAATATTTGTAACAATCAATATCCTAGAAATACAGCACTTTACTGCTGCCACTTCTTCTCATTATCAGTCAGCATCTCTTCAAACTGCTCACCAAATTGTTACACCTCAAAAACAGTGCATTAATTATCCAGTGATTCATTCCTCACAAATGCAGGTCTAATTTTTTTTTGCCTGCCTGTGTAGAAATTCCTATAGATCAGTGATGATAAAGGTATATTTTTATAGTATTTTAAGTACATACAATTTAACTGCTGTGCTGATACGTAACTATTTCAGTAAAATAATTTTCTTATAAGTATTTTAAATAGTTTTCTATTTTAAAACTTTTAGTTTTTAAAACTGGAAGCTAATTTTTCTGAGTGTATCAGTGCCTTCACAAGTAGCAGTCATGATTGTTTCTCAAACTTTTACATAGTCTCTGCACTGAGCATTACCTTCTGTCATTACAAAGTTCAATTTTAGGTCTCTGGTCTGTGTTCTTGATGCTTTTTTTCACTTCTGTGCATGTGTCTTAAGGGAGCTCTGAGCCCTTGCTTGAGCACATGTGAGGTAGGGAGTGATGTGTTACAGTGGATGTAAGTTGGGTCCTGCTAGTATCACTAGTGCTTTGGGTTACTTTACTGCAGCAGGAAATGTATCGAAATTAAACTAGTGTTCATACAATGGAAATAAATGAAACTTCTGAATTACTCTAGTCATGGTTTAACCGCAGGCAGCAGCGAAGCCCCCTCTGCAGCCGCTCACTCACTGCCCCACCAGTGAGGTCAGGGAGAGAATCAGAAGGGTAAAAGTCAGAAAACTCCTGGGTTGAGATAAAGACAGTTTAATAGGGCAAGCAAAAGCCACACATGTAAGCAGAGCAAACAAGGAATTGATTCCCTGCTTCCCATGGGCAGGCAGGGGCTCAGCCATCCCCAGGAGAGCAGGGCCCCATCACATGTAATGCTTACTTGGGAAAACAAACACCATCACTCCAAACATCCCCCCTTCCTCTTTCTACCCCCCACTTTATATACTGAGCATGATGCCGTATGGTATGGAATGTCCCTTTGGGCAGTTTGGGTCACCTGTCCCGGCTGTGTCTCCTCCCAGCCTCCCATTCACCCTCCATTTCCTTGCCAGGGTGACAGTATGAGCAGCAGAAAAGGTCTTGTCCCCATGTGAGCACTGCTCAGCAAGAACAAAAACATCCCTATAATGTCAACCCTGTGTTCAGCACAAGTTCAAAATGCAGCCCCATACCAGCCACTGTGAAGAAAGTTAACTCTACCCCAGCCAAAACCAGCACCCTGTACTTGAAAATAAATGTTCATTTTAAAATTTAATTTAATCCACCAATCATTTATGGTTACTGAATTTTCTGAGCTGGAAGGGACCCACAAGGATCATAGAGTCTGACTCTTAAATCCCTTCTACAAATTCTTTAGTCAGATAGGATTGTCTTAACTTACTTCGGGTATGTAATTTAAATGAAAACACAGTGCTAAGTAAGAACTGAAGAATTAAAACCCTCTTCCGTTTCTCAAAAAATTTTTTTTCTGATTCTATATTAGGAACATGAATAGTTTTCACAAAGATGTAACCAGGCTCAATAGAACTTAATTCTCACAGCAGTGATAATCATCATATTCGGTCCATAAAGTACAATGAACTGGAGAATTTTAGCATCATGTAACTGAGATTATTACATATATTCAAAGATATGTTCTTGCATGATTCCCAGATGCTTTCATCTCTCAGTGATCATTTGCAGGAGCAGTGGAAGGAGATCCATTGGCTTAATTTTCATGTATGTTAGCACTAATGCAGCAGAATCCTGGTTTCTCTGCACGTGACTTCCGTACAGCTTACGTTCTGCCTTTTTTCTCTCATTGCACTTTCTTGCTTTGTTCACATTCCACGTATAGTCACAACTATTTTCTGATGCTATATTTTGAATTTGTCACTTTTGTCCTTGAAGTTAAGTAAAACAGAATTAGTGGGAGTTGATGCAATGACTTTGTATGAGAGGGAAGTTATTATACCATTTCTAAAACAAAATTGTTTGAGAAATGGCAATATCAGCCTGTTCCCAGTGCACTGTTTGCACAGTTCCTTTTTTCATTTGTCAGTCATGCAGTACTGTGGCATAGTAGCAGTGCAAACTCGGTAACAATCTCTGAGTGTATGCAGATTTTTCAGTTTAAGGTAGGTACTGTTCCTGGTATATAACACACTTTTCACCTTGAAATCCAAACTTTCTCTTCTGTTTTAGAAAACAACCTTTGTAGTGAAGTTTGAAGTAGTTTCACATTTAGTAGATGTGATGAATGAATGGATAAATAACACTAGGGAAAAGAAGGTGAGCAGAAATTAATCTAAATGCTTTACTGGGAAGAAAGCCAAATATTTTCCTTGTAAAAGTTAGTATTTTGAAGGACTTCTGTGATCTTAAAAAACTATGCTCACCAGGCAGTTTCAAAACTGTGATTTTATTTTGAACCATCTCGCATGACTTAAAGTGACTCAGTGAATTTGGTAAATGATGACTGTATGGTTAGCATGAAGGATGAAGTAGTGAAAACAAGAAGTATCTGTAGGACTAGCCTTGCAGTGGTTTTAGATGTAACAGCTTTTTGTTGTGTTCAACCTACTGCAAATAGATTTGTCTACCGTAATCTCATTGCTGCACTCATGGTCGGCTTGAGGATTAGAGGAGGTTTACTGAGAGTTACAACCCAAATGGAGCTGATGAGGTCTGCCTATTTTCTCATTTTTATTTTTCCTCCCCCCCCACCCCTCCTCCAAACTCATATGTGCACATAAGAAAGCTTAGTTACAGTGGCATATTTCTGTAAAATCCTAGAGACTTAAACTTACGTAATTTTTGAAGAGGATTTCCTTCAGTGGTAGGATAAATTATGTTTTGGGAGCTCTGGTTTCCCCATCTGCTTGGATTTATCGGTTGTTGAAAATCTGTTTTCTCAGCAGGTCTGTAGCAATTCAGCAATTGCCCTGCTGGCAGTGAAGGGCTTTTGTTTTGTCCCATCTTGTGAGAGACCACTCTCACATTTCTGTTTAGATTCAGAAGCTGTGGCTTGACATCCTGTGACTTCCTAGTGAAATAATGATAACACAAGAGTTCTTAAAAGTATGTAGAATCTGAATTTTAGAAGTCTGCTGGTGTCACTGTATGCACCTGCAGAGCACTGATTTAAGTGTGACATTAGTATGTTTGCTTGTGTTCACACCCCCCATTTTGGGGTGGATTTTGTGCAGGGTGTTTGTCAAAATAGGCCCTACACTGCTGCTATTGCGACCAAGGGGAAATTTTACATTCTAATGAAGCTTGAGCATCAGACTGTTTACTGAATCAGTTTGTCATAAAAGACAGCTGTTTTTCTGAAAGCTTTCCCCCAGAAAAAACTTCATGTTTCAGTATAGAAAGATGAGTTGCCTTCAACAGTGATGGCATCACTGAGCAACGTTTCCTTAACGGAAGGAGGTATAAAATCGTCTGGAGAAATCAAGACCTGATTTATTTTGAAGTGTAGCAAGCATGTTGTGGAGCACAGGTATGATCACTTTCTGGTCAGAAATCCTACCAAGAAATTATTTGCTGTGTTTCACAATTGCTGACATTTCCAAGTAGTTTTCAGATCTGGCTAACAGATAATGTGTGATATTGCTAAAATCCCCATTTCAGAGTAATAGCAGAGTAGACAAAAAAGAAAGTGTGCATACTTAAGAAAATGCAGCCCTGTATCAAAGAAGGCACGTTTGGCTTTAAAGTGTCATTGTATTGCTAGAAACTCCTTAGAACTCCAAGCAGGGCCCTCAGCTTGTGAGCAGATGTGGCTCCAGCTGATGCAGTGGAAATCATTTCAGCTTCATGCTAGCAAGGAGGTGCATTAGTCTTCAAAGTCTACTTTCTGGAGAGGATCTGCAAGGACCCGGGGGTTGCAATGGCAAGTGGAGCTGAGGAGGATTCTGCAGGTGTCACCATCCTCAGCACAGGGAGGAGCTGCAGCCTTTATACTGGTGCATCGTTCAAGCTAATTCCCGTGGTTTAAAATTGGCAGTGATGGCTTTTACGAAGTCGTGCATGGCTGGGGAATGTCATCCCCCACATACACACGTCAGGGGTGAAAAGTTGTGCAAGAAGAGCATTTGTCTTTTTCAGAAAGGGTTAAGAAACATTCTTGCTAAACTGTTATCGAAGTGATTTTATGTAATGAACCATAATCAGAAATAGTATGCAAGCCTGATTAAGGCTGTTGATGCAGTGAAACAGGAATACACCCACACATGTACTTTCTGTAGGTAATTTGTTTTTGAAGGGTTAGTATTGAAATCTCAATGATTTCAAATGTGTTTCCATTTTATGAAATGTTTTTCATGCATGTGAACCAAGAACAGATGTGGATATTTCCTTTTCCTGACCATGGCTGGGGAAAAGAAATCACATAAAAGACTTTTCTATCATACTTAGTTTTGAATGCAAAAACCTCAAGTAGATATGCTGCACTGTGTTTGGGATTCAGTTAGAAAGAGGTAGGTTTATTTTTCTTGACTCTGCAAGTTATTGTAGCCCAACTTACAGAGAAGTTAATATATAAAGGATAAATTGGGTCTTGAGCTGGAGAGGCAGTTGATAAAAGACCTGCATGGACAGGTGGGCAGGTCAGACATGCACAAGCTTGCTTACACTTGGAGACAACTAATGGTATCCAACCATCCACCTAAATTTGCCTCTTAGGTTTAAAGATGCCTGAATGAAGTGCCAGTACTGCTGGCATATGTGTACTTGTAATAGACTGATTCTTATTTAAATTGCTAAGTGTGTTTTGTAGGTGTCACTGCCACCTTGCTTGCTCTTTCCAGGTTGTATCCTGATTTGCCAGCTTGACTGTCTGGATTCATGACTGGAATTGCGTATTTTGCTTCCCCCGGTGTTGCAGGTTGGCACAGATCGCTTTGCACAACGGGTTGTGCATAGGTTTTCACGATTGCTCCTGCAGAGTTGATATATGTGACCAGCTAGGTATTACTTTCCCTTTGTGGTTGCTGGAGATAACTCTCTGCCTTCAGCAGGTGACTGATATTGCTGTCTTTAAAATTTAAGTACAGTCTATTTGGATGTTTTCAATTGGCTTTATTATATAGTCTGTGTTAGGACTATAGAACGTAACTTACCTACATCATCAAACCAAAAGGTGTCCTTACCTGTTGGTCACTGCTGAGATACCTACACAAGAGAGAATTTCTAAATAACTTCTCTAGGTTCTCCTTGTGTGAAGAGTTCTTCCTCTTTTTAAGTCTTCTGAAATCCAGTCTGAACACCCACTCATAGCACAGTGCTCACAAGAAGTGAATCAACCAAACTATTTATATCTAGCTTTATTGTTTTCTAAACAGTAAATGCTGCAATCATGCAGTATGCAGATTTCTGCTGAGTAACTGCATGTTTTGGCAGGTAATTTTTTTCTTTCTACATTGTTTTATTCACCACTGGTAGTACCTGCAGCATTTTAGATGCAACATAACAATTTATCTGCAGCCAATCTGCCTTTTGTCTTTCTTATGTTTTTGTGTACATTCCCATATGCAAAAGGAGAGTGACACTGGAATATTCATTCATTTAGCAGAGTCCAAGGCTTGTGTAGTTGTGCTCTGTTCCCTGCTAGGTTTTTGGAGCTGTTGCAGGTTTATACATCGTTCTTTTGCATTTCACATTGAAAGCTTCAGACATACTTTTCAGTTTTTAAGGTGGTGTCATTAATGGATATAACACTCATCTTTATCACCTGGTGATAGAGCACCTAGTGCTCAGAAATTCCTATCAGTTGTTTATGGGTCCCATTCATCATTTCCGGATAGATTTTCATACCCCAGAAATTGGTGAAGTCTTACTTAAAACAGTGCTTCTTTAAGTCTTAATTTTAAAGGGCATTTTAAAGGAAAATTAACAAAAGCTGTGTAGTGTCTTATGTGGAGGTTGATCTCTTTATTCCTTTATATCCATGAAGATGGTATTTAGGAAAATAAATGTGTAATACATATATTTGGAAAATAAATGTGGTCATCAAGGACAAAAAGCTCTTTATGTATGTTTTCTCAAAAACAGGAAAGTGAATTATCCCCAGGGATCTCTGATGTCATGCCTACTTCTGTTATATAAGAGTTAGAGAAGCCTAAAAAGCTGCTTCTTTTTTTTTCCTGGTGGATTTATGGTTCCTCATAAGCTTAGATTTACAGAGCATCTAAGCAGCTAAGATGGCTTTCTTCTTTGGGCTCTTGGTTGACCCTGTGTTTAGCTCTGAATAAAACCAAACTATTAAACAAATGTCTTCCTTGGACAAAGACCACAAGTTTTTTTGTTTAGGAATATCTGTTATACCAGAGGACTGAGAGAGGTTGCCATAAGCACTGCTCAAAGAATATGTGACTTACTGAATATGTTGACATGCCTTCTATGTGAGCAATTTCATTGAAGAAAAGTATTGTTTTGTCTGGTTTTTGGTTTTGTTTGTTTGTACGGGTAAAGTAGGCTTCAGAAAACACCAAATTTGGTTTGAGGAAGGCGATTGTGCCCAGTGTTCAGTTCCCCCCTTTGGAGTGGAGTGTATTGGAGAAATTCACCGCACAGTAATCCATCAACATCCCTAAAGTAGTGGTCTCGATGTTTGCTAGTGGTAGTGATTTTAGAATCCTTTGCAAATTAATGTATAAGCAATTTTGAAGCCTGTTTCAGTGTTCCACTGAAAGGACAGCAGAGTTTGGCTCGAAAATGGGATTGCATGTGTGTGATTTAAATGATTGCAGGCGAAGTATGAAGCTGATGGTCTAAGAGAAAAATGAAAAGAATAGAAAACATGACACAGTGAAGAGTTGTTGAAAATTATTCTTGCTTTCATAAAAAAATCTGTTGCTTACTAATTTTTTGTTTTGTCTTCTGAATATCCAAATAACACAATTATAACTTTTTTTTACAGCCTTTCTTTTAATCTGCTTTTATTATTTGGGTGGGTCTGTTTATTTTTACTTTTAGGTCAAGTTCTTTACACTGATACACCAGTATGGTTTTGAGAGCCTAGTCATATAATAATATAAAACTTGTAATTTTCAAAAAAAAAAATTGTCATATTGATGAAAACAATATTACTGAGTATTTAGGTTTGTTTTCCAAAAGGATTTGTAGTGGAAAGCTGTGGAGAGTTCAGCTGAGTGCATTTCAATTTGAATGTTCCAGTTGTCCACAATCATATAATTTTTTAAAAAAGATACTTTTTTTCCGCTTTTTTGCCTACAAATCAGTATCTTTCCTTTAAGGTTTTTAATTTACTTCCTTTCTTGGCATTGCATAGTTGACTGCACGTGGCAGTCATTTGAAACGGAAACTGCTGTACTTCTTGCAAGGATTATTTGAGGATTACAAGCTCCCTTATCTCTTCAAACATGTGAACTGTTAAAAGGATCTCTTTCTTACTCTGTCTAGCCCTGGCATGGCTTTATAGTCTGGACTATGATTTTCAGTATAATTATTTTTATGCTGTCTTTACTTGGCTAAAGTTTGGCTAATCTGAATACTTAGAAGATTCCTGCTGCAGAGCCTATCCCAGGTTTTTAGGTTCTGTAATTCAAAATTTCCTGTAGAAACATATAATGAAGATTTTTGGGTCTAGGTTTAATTTTGTTTTCTTCATATAACAGTAGTGAATGCAGATTCATTAAGCCTGTAAATCCCTAGTAATTGTGGGAACCCTTGTTTAAATGACATGTGGATTAATTACTGCATTTGCTTATATTATATTTATGTACTTCTGTCTAGGGAAGCTTTTGAGAGATAACATTAACATCTTGTGTGTAAATATATGTAGATGTATGTATACAGAAATATACATGGTATATGTACCTAGACACAAAAGCAGAGCATGTATGTTAGGGCAAAATATTTTAACTTTGTCTTAAAGTCTTTGTCATAAAAGAGAACCCTTTCTTTTAATATACTTGAACTGTAATGGGCTCAAGTAATGATCTGTTTTGTATTTTCGTATCAGCAGATAAGGAAGCAAATTCATTGAACACCTATTAGTTATTCGGGAGCTTGACGAAGTGATACTTG
Source organism: Sclerurus mexicanus (assembly GCA_013396755.1). Lineage (NCBI taxonomy): Eukaryota > Metazoa > Chordata > Aves > Passeriformes > Furnariidae > Sclerurus > Sclerurus mexicanus. The sequence goes on along the minus strand of VWZF01000451.1, from coordinate 86,726 downwards.
GTTTGATGAGATTCTCAGCTGTCTTTTGAGTGGCTTTTGTTGAGGAAGCAAACTGAGGTCTGAAATTCAAATCTGTTCTGTTTGCTCCACCCTGTCTGGGGGCTGAGGCCGAATGGCCTGCAGGGCAGACAGGTCCCAGGGTTGAGAAGGAAGGGTTGTGGAAGGCGATTGCTGACAGTGTCAGGCTTAGAGTGAAGAGAAACAGTAGGTGACTGGCTGCCGGAGAGGCACAAGCAAAGGTGTGGTGGTGAGGCAGGAATCAGCGAACACCCCTGGTGTGGATGTCTGCTAATAATGCCCCTGCTCCTAATTCTCCTCTCCAGCGCTGCAGCAGAATCTTCAAAGGAGGAGCAATAGTTGCAAGAGTATTTAATGTGTGAATATGAAACACTCTACAGGTGATTGATATGGGGGTTGTGGGAAACAAAGCGTATTAATTTTAAGTAAAATTTAACGTTCACTTCTGCAGAGCTGCTTTTGTTTCTCCCTTAAAGACATGACTTTGTGATCAATCAGCCTATGGAGAAATAGTACTCTGTGAAGGTTTGGGAGCTCGTTGACTTTCATGAAGGCAACAGAACAGCTCTTTGCAAGTCTTTTGGCAAATCATTAATTTAGGAAGGAGCAAATGCAGTGATAGAGCAAAGGAATATAATGATGTTGGGAAAAAGATCTTAAATGCTAGAAGAAGGATGGGGTTGTATTTTTTAATAATCATTTTATTAAATTAGTGGCACAGTCCAACAGCTGTCATAAAAAAATAAAATTAGCTTTGAATTGCACTCCAGACTACTTGGAAGAAACTGGAAGTTTAGAGGCAGTAGGTTAAGCGCTCTCCCCCTCTTCCAGACTGAGGTGTCTCACTCAACTCTGATGTTTGTGGCACGTCATGAGGTGTGGCGATTACTGTGTGTGCTAGCTTGTGAAGTATGGCCAGCGTGAATGTAGCCAGTGGTGCAGAACAGGGACCACGGGCTGAGCTCCACATCTGTGTTGGTACCAAAGTTACGGTGGAAACAAACTCAGGGCCGCTCTGTAGCAGAAAGGAGGTGTTTGAACCTTTGTGTGCTATTCAAGTATGAGCGAGGGGGCAAACCTCAGGAAGGGGCGTCTGTGGTATTAAGTGTAATTTACAGCTCTTAGGCTGAACTGTACCTATGCCAGCACATATCAGCCCATTTTTAGGGGTTTGTTTCTTGGTCTGGTTTGGTCATAGTCTCACAGTATCAGATGTTCGTCATTGATGAACTTGGGCACTTTGCAGTAAATTGCAAGAGTCCACACACCAGGGTGAGCGGTCTGTTTCTCGAACAATTATCCAGGGATTCAATATAGCAATAGCTAGAAACTGAGGAAGAAACAGCTCTTTAAAATGAGAGGTGGGTAGGGGAGGGTATTGTGTATAAATCAAACTATACTTTGCAGTTGCTGCAAATTTGCTTTCTTGAGAAACAGTACCTGTGAGCTAGAATATTTTGCTCTTGTGTGTTGACAATTGGTTTAGAATTGCTTCCCAGAGACCAGGCACTGCTTTCAAAAATAAACTGTTAATAATCTTATTCCAGGAATAGAATGCAGTATAGCATAAAGTAAGATTCATCAACACCTCTCTTTCAGATCCTCTAAGTTAGCTTCCCAGAAAGGAATTCTGCACTTAATTAATTAGATGAATGAGTTTGGTACCAAACTGGAGCATTGGTATTGAAGTAGGAATGACCACGTGCAGTGCCTTTTCTCTCTGTTCCTGTCTCGGCTGAAAGGAGTTTTAAAGGGTTTGCTTCAGCAACAATTACTTGTACACTTGAGAATTGTGATACCCATATCTTGATTAATGGATGCAAAATGGATGTGTAAACAGAGAATGGAGTTCTGGCTTTGAGATACTGTGGTGTTTCCATGGTGAATAATGAGTAGGAAGTCATAACGGAGCAAAATGTGCTGAAGTGCACAGGTGGGGCATTGCTGTCCCCTGTGTTGCTATATCTGTCTCATTTTGATAGCTTTTATTATGCTTCATTTACCATCCTGTTATGTCACGAGCATTTACCAGTGACTGCAGGAGACTGTGATTATTGAGTGTGACTTCACGGTCTTCTGCACGGGGAGGCCAGCTGGTTGGTTCCCTGTGCTCTGAGCCACCCGATGGTTTACAGGCAGGGCTCGAAACCCGAGGGAGCAAATTCTGCTGAGTGCCACAGCACTCAACTCCGCAACCTTCTCTAGCGAGTGTGCGCCCTCCGCTTGTTTCACCATGTAAGCAGAGCAAGTTCGTGTTTATTTGTAGAAAGGCGCACTGCAAGAGTGCAGAAACTGATGATAGCAGCTCACATTTATTACTGTTACATCCAAAAATCAATGTGACTTGCCTAAGTGTGTGTACATTTACATCGGCTACTTCAGCAGAGAATGACGCTAAGAGTAAAGCACTGTTAAATCTCAGCAGATGAGTACAGGTGATCATTGTGTGTATGGCAACAGATGGCACACAGTGTCCTCAGAGCCCACGTTTTCTTCTGATGGTTAGGGTGCAAGGAAACATTCAGAGAAATAGGGAGAAACAGACTAGCTGACATGTGGATCAGTGGCAGATTTTGTAGACACCATAAAAAGGGAAGGTGGAGGGAGGAGAAAGGAAGGGTGAGGCAACCCTATGCAGAGCTGACAATTGTCACCAACTTAGTTAACACAGAACCAGCAATTCCTCCAGGTTCAAAAAAATAAAATGACTAAGTTAGTAAAATACCAAACGCTATTCTTCAAATAGCCTTTCAGTTGGTAAAAGTTTCGTCAGAAAGAAGAACTTTCCTGCATTTCTAATGATGAAAATAATCCTGGGAAGAAAAGGATAAAGTTAATAATAGGTAACCACATAAAACCAAGTATTTCTAAAGGCTAAATTGAATTTTTCTCCTCTGAGGAATTAATGTTATGCAATTAGACATTATTTTGTACATATAATAACTTAATTGACTGAGAAATTAATATTCCCTCCTGGGGTTTGATCTGTTATAATTCAGGTAAGAATTTGTGACGCAAGTAGATAAGCTGTCATATATAAAATATTTTTCCTTGTTCTAATTTATTTTTCTAGTTTCAGAGGAGCTGCTAGTTTTCTGGGGTTTATGGCAATGCCAGTTCTTCTCCCAGTAAAAGTTGATAAGGGTTGCCACCAGTAACGTGTGCATTTCCTAAGCTGCCTGTATTTCAGTAAACCCTGTGGAACAGAGATGATTTCATTTATGTTTTTAAAAACCGCTTGCTGTAAAATGTTATTCCGATTGCCTTATCCTACAGTTTTTTGGATTTTAAAGTATTCCTGAGAATATGTTGCTTTTAGCATTCTCTACTACATTTTACTGTTTGAGGTGGAGCAGGTGAGTAATATGGAGACTTGGCAAAAGTGACACTTTCCTAGAAGTTGAAAATTGATTCACTCATTTCCAAATTTTTAGTTATAAAATGCAGTTTTTAATGAGGGCTGGTGGTAAAGTGTGAAGTCTTTCCTCTGGAGCATTATGAAGCATAAATAATTTGATGCCCCCAAATCTCTCTCTCTCTTTCCACATCAGACTCTTAGGATCATTAGCACCCATGATTCCACAAACGGAAGTCTCGTAATGTTCCCAGCAGCTAACAGTAATCACTAAATCTCTTCAAGTAAGACTCTGTGGGTAAAGCCACTACTTTGTAAGGAAAAAGAGCATGATCCAACATAAACTAAAGCTAGGAAAAACTGTAATAGAAGGTCTGTGAATTGATGTTTCACGCTTGATCCCCTTTTCTACATTCACCTAAACAAGTAGTTGTTGAATTATCTCATTTGGCTACCTGGATCCGACATAGAAACTGATTACTGTGCAGTAGATGAGGTTCTTTACTATCCTCAGCTGATTTGAGTGAAATATTTCTTCTTGATCAATTGCCTTTATTTGCTGTTTTGTGTTTGAAAGTGTCTAGATGAAATCTTGACTGGTAAGTCTTGGTTTTCCTGGTGGCTGACTTCAGTCATGAGGAATAAGAAATGAAGATCCCTTGGCTTATCTGCCTTTTAATAATGACGTAGAACCACAAAACTATCTTGCAATTCATCTACAGTAACCTTTTAAGTTTTATCAGAATGGTCCTTTGTCCTACAGTTATAACTCCAGTTTTGGAGGAGGGAGCAAAGTGATTAATGAGGTATAAATAGAAAGGGAAAGAATGAAGATAGGTTTGTAGCTCATTTTGAGTTGAGAATAGACATTAAATCTGCTGGTGGTGGTAAGAAGCCAAGAATAAACTTTGTCCTAAGGATCTGAGACCCATTTTGAACAGATCCTTGGACTGCTTTACGAGTTACTGTATGCAATCTGATAAGCAGATAATTGGTTTTCCATGCTTATTCTCTTCACTGGGTTTTAATTGATATAATCAGTATTAAATCTTCATGTACCATTTTAGTAGTTTTTGCATGTGGTTTCATTTACAGCTTTTTATATGTAGCCGTTCATCTGAGTATTTTTTTTGGCCTCCTCAGTAAGTTCAGATTAATTGGAAAAGTGTATGTTTTCTTGGTTATGTTAGTTTGGCCTCGCTGTATTCTGTTCACATACATATTCATAGCTCCACCCTGAACTGTGTTTTTTCTATATTGAAATAGTAACAAAATAGGAATTTTCTTCACGAATGCTGCTCTTGTCTTTAGAAGTAGGTACCACACTGCCTATCTTGCAATTGTAACTTAATTTTAATAGATTGCGTATTCTGTGTTAGCAATCTTACTGCTCATTATTGAAGTTTCCGCAGGTTTTCCACTTCAAAACAGCACCTGGTCATTTAAATCACGTGTGATATACCTTGTCTTTGATGCTGTTGTGTTTTGCCAGTAATTAATATGAGAAAAGGTTAAAGTACAGATTGCCATTATTTTTTGTTTTCCATTAAAGCTGATAACCAGTGTACCCAGGAACTGTGCTTCAGGAGTTGTTAGTGTTGTCGAATGTAATATTTTCACTTCATTTTGATTGGAGCTAAATGAACCTTTTAGACCAGATTACTAGATCTCAAATTAGACACCAGGTGGAAAGATCTGGAGAAACACACATGGACACGTGGTTGCAGTCTCCACAAAATTTGACTTAATAGTGATTTAATTCATATAAAGATAGAAACAGACAAGGGTGGAGTTCACGTCTTCCAAATATGATATTAACTATTACCTTATGCATTTATGGCCTGTATTTCAGCTACTGCAGCAGATGATGGTCAGCTGCAAAAACCTGCAGAACATGAAACAGTTGGTCCCCAGAGTGAGAAATTTGTAAAGCTGAGTCAGGAACAGAAAATTTCCTTCGGAAAATATACTGTGGCATTATGGAACTATGACAGTTTCATACATACAACAAGTCAAGAATAACTTACCACTGGACCAAATGGACCACTCAGCTCTATTTCCCCATAAATGATTACATATTTGTTTGGGGTGTGTGTATATATGTATGTGTATGTATGTATATATATCCTTACTTAGGATTGTTGTCCCAAAACTTTTTAAAGGGGGGAAAAAAAAAAATTGGGGGCATAAGGGGGACTGGTAGTATTTGGTTGCTTATGTGTTCAATACCAAGCTTGGGAATTTTTACAGTTACCGAGTGAACTTCTGCCCTTAAGTTAATGAGAAACTTGTACTGGTAGGTTATCTGTCTCTTTAAGGACCAACACTTGAGGGGGAGGAGAGGTACACTTTGCTTTCAGAGAACACTGATGGTGGAAGGGGAAGGGAGAGGGACAGAAGTCTTGGTTTTCATTGTAGATTATGAAGAGGAACATGTGGTAGTGCTTCTACCTGGTTTGTGTTCAACCCTCAGCTTGACTTTTCCTTCATGATCCCTTTTTGCCCATCTTGCTCCTGCCATTTAATCCTTACCTATTTTCTTTCTATTTTCCTTCTGTCCTGCCTGTAAAAGCAAGCGAATAGATCTTTAGAAATTGCAGTGCTGTGTTGCCTTTTCATAGAGGTTAATAGTGCATAAACAGTATTTGATGTGGCACCGTTGAAAAGCATGAGCAGAACATTGTTATGTTAGGCGCACAGTGCTTGCATTTTCCCTTCCTTGACCTGATGGTCCACCAACTTTTTTCACTAGCTTGATTAGTTCTTAGGCTGAAGAGTATTTGAAAATTATAGAAAGTGCACAGCTGGAAATTCAGTAGTTTTGCAACAGCAGAATGGACAAGACTCCCTTTCTAAAGTTATTGTATTTATTTAATTAGCAAAAAAGTATTATTTCAGCATATTTTTACTGACGACACAATGGTGAGTCATGCAGTTGACACAACAGAAGGAAGGAGTGCCCCCTAGGAGGGCATGGACAAGCTTGAGGAGTGTCTGTGAGAGTGTAATGTGGTTCAAAAAAAAAAAAGTGGAAGGTGCTGCACCTGAGTCAGGCCAATCCCACACCTGAGTAAAGATGGGAGAAGTACTTGCTGAGAGCAGCCCTGTGGAGAAGGATTAGGAGGTGCTGGTGGACAAAAAGCTGAACCTAAGTCAGCTATGTGTGCTAGCAGCCCAGAAAGCCAGCCTCATCCTGGGCTGCATCAAAAGCTGCGTGACCAGGAGGTTCAGGTTCAGAGTCTTCCCCTTTTTATTCTGTCCTTGTGAGATCCCACCTGGAGTACTTAAAAAAGCAGAGATTTAGCTTAAATGGTAGAAAGAAGTTCCTTGCTGTGAGAGTGGTGAGGCACTGGAACAGGCTGCCCAGAGAAGTTGTGGATGCCCCATCCCTGGAGGTGTTCAAGGCCCGATCTTGTGGGTGGCATCCCTGTTCATGGTGTGGGGGATTGGAACTAGATCATCTTTAAGCTCCCTTCGAACTTGAACCATGCCACGATTCTATGATTGTAGCAACATTGCCAAGGAAAGAGCTGTGTTTATGTAAATGATCGTGCAAATAGAGTAATACCCTAGGTGACTTGTACCATTCTTGTTATGTGTGATGCAGTCAGCTTGCCTTTTAAGTATTCTGTGCGTGTTGAGCTTTATATAAACAGCAGTTATTTCAAAGAGGTGCTGTATATGGCAAGTGAACTTAAAACATGCTGCCTTTGGAAGCAGAAAGTGCCCTGACTTGTTGTTTAATTAGTGTGGTACAAAGTACTGTAGTCCTGAGACTGCAGAAAGTACTAGTTTCCCTGGAAGCATCAGAAAGCCTTGATTTGTAGACAATGCTCTATTGTCAGTGCAGTGCTGGTTCAGCAGCATCTCTGCACACGTTTGGCAAATATTTAAAGGCTGCATTTTGTGTAATTGGTTCAGCCTTTGAAAATTATTAACTTCTTTGCCTTAAAGGACGTACACAGCAGTGCAAGGTTTTATCTTGACAATCCCATGCTTTTGTCTTCTACCAGCAAAGATGTATTTGTGGACTATTTATTTTTAGCTCCTCACAGGGCAGTATACGAAATGCTTTGTAATCACTTCAGGGCTGATGAGGTATGGGAAACCATTTAATTTCTGTGACTTTGTAAAGCAGGATTATACAGGAGCTGTGGCAGACAATATTTTGTTAACCATGGAAGTAAATTAAACTTTTCTTATTAAGATATTTAAATGTATGTGTTTCTGTTTAGCTTTAACCTTTTTTGTTGTGAACTCTCTGCAGAGGTGATACATACTTTTTGGACTATGCAGCTAATCTGTAAATAAGGCTGTGCAAAGCACAAAATAAATGCTATTGACAGCCATTCTCTGTATTATAATTTTGTAATATTTTTGCTGATTATAATTTTTGTTAACATATCAGTTATTTGCATTAATGGAAGAGTTGAATAGGTATTGTTAATGCCTAATTGCAACCAAGCATGTATGACTTGTAAATGGTAAATTCTTTTAAATGTTTATAACTAAAACTTGGAGTCCTGATCTGGAACCTATCTAATTTCTCAGGGAAATGTATACTGTATGTGCCCTACATCTGAGGAAATTAACTTCCTACTTGTGCTTCGTAACAGTATCACTAATCAGTTCATAAGGAAAGAATCGTATTTCTGTATGGAATCAAAATCTGGAAGTTTTCAGAAGGCAGCTCAACGATATTTAGCAAACTGCTCACCATCATATAACACCACTCTGCACTTTTGAGATGATCAGTTAAAAGCATGTTTGTTAAAAATATTAATTATGTGTAATAATTACTTGGATAGTTTCAGTTACCAAAAAAGTTATGTATTAATAAATAATTATTTGTCTGTTTTTTCTGTTCTAGGCTTGAAAGAAGCATAAATGATGGGATTACAGCTCTGACATTTCGGAACTCAAGTGATGTTAAAGCAATTTGAATGTATTGGAACATGGCTACTTCTTAAAATGCAGAAGTTAAAGGAAATTACTGTTTATCAAAACCTACTGAATATTTGAATTTTCTAGACATCCTGTATTTAACTGTGTCCTTAAGTATCCATGATTAAGATCTCATGCAACCATTGTATATTTTGGAGACTATTCTCCAAAAGAGAACTGTGCATTTGAAAAGCAGAAATGACTGTGTTTTCTCTTGGAAGTTGCTAAGGCTGAACATACTCAAAGACCATGACCAGCTTGAAGCGGTCCCAGACTGAAAGGTCTGTTGCCACTGGGGTATCAGTTGGAACAGATGGCACCTCAAAAGTCCACTCGGATGACTTCTATATGAGGCGCTTTAGGTCACAGAATGGCAGCTTAGGATCTGCAGTCATGGCGCCAGTTGGACCTCCTCGCAATGAAAGTTCCCACCACGTTACCTCTACCCCTGGAGTCCCCAAAATGGGGGTCAGGGCAAGGATTGCTGATTGGCCCCCAAGGAAGGAGAATATCAAGGAAACAAGCAGATCTAGTCAAGATATTGAAACATCAAGTTGCCTTGACAGCATGTCTTCTAAGAGCAGTCCTGGGAGCCAAGGAAGCTCTGTTAATCTGAATGCTAGTGATTCTGTCATGTTAAAGAGCATCCAGAGCACACTTAAAACCAAGACCAGACAATCTGAGAATCTAGACTCCAGGTTTCTTACACCTGATGGCTATCCCAGTTCCCCAAGGAAAGCTCTTCGCAGAATACGACAGCGCAGCAACAGCGACATTACCATAAGTGAGCTTGATGTGGATAGTTTTGATGAATGTATTTCACCCACATTTAAATCTGGACCATCTCTGCACAGGGAGTATGGCAGCACATCTTCCATAGATAAGCAGGGAACTTCAGGGGAAAGCTTTTTTGACTTATTAAAGGGCTATAAAGATGAGAAGTCTGATCAGAGAAGCCCAGCCACAACTAAGCTCGGTGAGCTCCTGATTGCTAGTGGAAGCAAGGGTTCAGGATTCTCTCTGGATGTGATAGATGGACCTATTACTCAAAGGGAAAACCTGAGACTCTTTAAGGAAAGGGAGAAACCACTCAAGAGACGCTCAAAGTCAGAGACAGGAGATTCATCTATTTTTCGTAAGCTGCGCAATGCCAAAGGTGAAGGGGAGCTTGGGAAGTCTTCAGATCTTGAAGATAATAGGTCAGAAGATAGCATCAAGCCTTGGACTTGTCCAAAGTGTTTTGCTCATTATGATGTACAAAGTATTTTATTTGATTTAAATGAAGCAGCAATCAACAGGCATAATGTTATTAAAAGAAGGAACACAACGACAGGTGCATCTGCTGCTGCTGTAGCATCACTTGTCTCTGGACCCTTGTCCCATTCGGCAAGTTTCAATTCTCCAATGGGCAGCACTGAAGACCTGAATTCAAAAGGAAGTCTCAATATGGACCAGGGGGATGATAAAAGCAATGAACTCGTGATGAGTTGTCCTTATTTTCGTAATGAGATTGGTGGGGAAGGGGAGAGGAAGATCAGCCTTTCCAAATCTAATTCAGGTTCCTTCAGTGGGTGTGAAAGTGCCTCATTTGAGTCGACTCTAAGTTCTCATTGCACAAATGCTGGAGTTGCAGTTCTGGAAGTTCCCAAGGAGAATCTGATTTTACATCTAGACAGAGTGAAAAGATACATTGTTGAACATGTAGACCTTGGTGCATATTACTATCGAAAATTCTTCTACCAGAAAGGTACGTAAATTTTATTTCTCCTCGAACAGACATGCAAAATTCCATTGTGGTTTAATAGTATTTGCAAGAATAATATATTTCTTTAATCATCAGTGCTTAAGCATGGTACATTTTACTGATCAGTACGTGCTATATTAATAGTCTTTCACAGTGTTGGAGTATAACAATGTTGAGCATTTTATTACTGATATACATGACAGCAATGGCTACAAATTATAAATGTCTTGAAACACAGCTTTGGTATCCATGGGAGGGGGCGGGAGTTGACATTTGAATGATTGAAACAAGAAAATAATATCCTAAAATAGGAAAACTTGATGTGCTGAGAACTTAATGGAATGTGCATCTTGGAAAGTTAGCATTTACAATATTTTTGGACATATTGATATCTTAATCCTTTTCAAAGTGGAGGCATTTTTTACAGTAAATAATCAGTATAAACAAAGATAAAAATCTGTCATCCTCACTCACTATTTTCATTATAGCCATCATCCTAGAAAGAAAATTCTTTGTCAGATTCTGTAAATGCAAACTATCACTATATAGACATAACTATATACACACGCATACTGATGTTGCAGTGACACCAACATATTTGAAAATGGTAAAGTTCTTCTATCACATGGTTCTGCTGTGAAACCAAGGATTATAATTTCCATCAGAGGCATATGGGTGGAAATAAAAACCCCAAACGAAGAGATCAAAGTTTTTTGACCTGTAGAGAAGAGCAAACCCCAAATGTTACCCAGATACATCCCTCACCAGGTGATGCTGGCACTGTAAGATGAAGATCTCTCTGCCTGTTCTTCCTAATCCTGGAAGCGATCAAAAAGGGAGTGCAGACCAAAGTCCTTTAAAAGAGTTCTGTCTGCAGGATTGTGTGCCTTGCTGTGGTATCTCCTGATGGATGGAACTGGTCTGATTTGAAAAGTGCTTGTTCCTTACCCAGCAATGGTCAGGATTGGGTTTCTTCTCTTTAGTGAATGCAACTCAAAAGAGCTCGTTTCCTGCAGATAAAGACAATAGGGATGCCTGGTTAGAATGAAGTGGATGGTCAGTTAAAAAACCCCTTCAACTTCTTAACCGTGTGTTATTACGAATAATCTCATCTCCTGTTTTTCTCTTGTCTTTAAAAGATGTCCATCTCTCACCTCTTCTTCCCTGCTTTGTCCCTTGGTTGGGTGGCTCTTGTTGCTCTTTCCACAGTCTCCTCTTTCTGAAGTCTTTCTGGGGCTGAGCAGTAGCCTTTGCTGCATGTTTTTTTGACAGTGCTGATCCACATCCTTTGGAGACAAAGAAGTTAGGAAAAATACTGGTTTTCTGGGAACAGTAAGCTGGATGCGTTACATATGATGAGGTGTGTTTGGAGGGGAGGGCTGGGATTAGAGACCTTTGTCCATGATTACCTTCCTATCTGTCTCCCTCAGGAACAATTTGATTCCTTATCACTCTGGTGAGTTTTGCAAGCAGCAACTTAAGGTGCAGTTTTATGCTACAGCTGCCCTGATCTACATTTCATCACTAAAAGGGCAAGACTTTATTCCTCCCCCTTCCTTGTACCTTTTGTTTTCTGAAAACATAAGCCAGTTCAGTTTACTAACGGAGCTAGAAGAAATCTTGCCATCACAGTAAATTTGGGGTTTATCGTTTGGTTGTTTCGCTCCAGTTCTGGTGAGGCATATTGTCTTTGCTTGCAGTCAGAGACATGCCAAAGCCCTGCTGCCAGGTGAGCAATGACAGCGAACAGCAAAAGAGGAAGGAGGTGTGAGTGGAAGCAATTTCAGCCCTTAGGCAGCAGCACTTTATCAGTTTGCCTTCTCCTTGAGGGCAACCACACCCTCATGCTACTAAAATTGCAGTCACCATTACATTTCCATTTGTTCGTAGTTGTAATTAAGTTGGATTAGATAAAGTCGACATAATCTAGTCCTAAGGGTATTGGTAAGGGGCAAACAGATATAAAAACACATGAATAGAGTGGGTTTAGAGCTAGAGAAGAAGCTGTGATTTTTTTATTGTGGGTTTTTTTTTTAATCTTAAGCCGTAAAACTGTGTTTTAAATTCACTTTCCTTGTGTACAAGTCCAGCAGGCAAAACCCAGGGATATTGATTCTACCAGAGATTCTTGTCTGAAAAGGTGGACTTCAGAAGTCTCATTAGATATGTCCAAACCCGACATTTCTATAAGAACAAAACACATTTTGTTGACCGTGCAGAGTGCCATCGTTCCCTAAGCAAACTTTAGTCTAATCTGATGAGATGGGATAGTCATAAAGCAGCATAATAGGGGGAAAAAAATAATTAAGATGTCCATTGTTACTTAAGTAGTTTTTTTTTTTTACAACATGAAGCAGGTAATGACGCAGAAATTTTCTTGCTGGAAGAGGAGGTTGGATCTTTATGATGTTATAAATGGAAAGACAGTGCCGAAAGACAGTTTCAGTGGGATCAGCTCATCAAATCAGCAGGCATGGGGTAATGTCATAGTCTTAGAAGTATAAAGCAAAGAATTCTGGCCTGACAATAATACCTTTTAAAGGCCTCAAACCAGGAAAATTTCACAGACCTGGAGAACCCCTAGTCATCCTAGAGCTTGCTCAGAATAAAAAAAACTATATTCAAGAGAATTGTAAGCCTGAGTTTGTTTTCATTCCAACCTGAAATAACAAAGCAGGTAATTTGGGACTGTATCAACAAAGAACTGCTAGTTAAAAATCATTAATGATGCCAGTCAGCATGATATAATGAAAAGTAGGTCTTGCCACAAAAAAACCCCATAGTTAATATTGTGTGTCTTAAAAAAAAAAAAAGAAAAAGAAGGAAAGTCATTGCGTTCATATAGCCCATTTTAATTTATTCAAGGTAATTTGGTGAGATGCTGACAGTGACCTGACTGAAATCTTTATGTGAAATCAATAGCTCATTTTTTACAGATATTGTTACTTGGATGATAGATGCATCTGAAATTTTAGCAGTGTATAGGGAAGCTGTAAGTGACCTTATGGTATTAGTAACACTGTCCAAATTAATTAAAATATTTTAATCTAGTTAGTGTAGAATATTTACATGTGACATTTATGGGTGAGTCTTTTATAAGTTCAGTGAATGCAAATGGATGAGCTTTTGTATGTAAAGGAAATTGGCCCCTCTACAGAGTAGTGGTATTGATAAATAATATTCTGGCCTGGTGTCCAGACGTCTAAATGGGAAAACACTGTTGGAGACAGTTTGATGGAGGTTAGAAAAATGGTACATTGTACAGATATTGGGAAAGGAATTTTATAATGGCACTTCCCAAGGCTGGATTCAGCTCCTTTATACCAGAGCATATTGTGCAGATTCCCTTTATACTCAGTGGAGAGAAATGAACCTTGCAGAATCATATGAATTGCATCTCTTCCCTCAATTTGCTAAAGGGAGGCTTATGCACAACCAGTTCACATGGAGATGTTTATTCATATAGGAAATGAATGCTACTCATAATACACTAAATGTATTTGTAAGGTGACTATTTAAAGGTGCTTTTCAAAAAGCATATCTGATAGAAGACTTAAAAGTTTTAAGTCTAGACCTACAGGCTAAGCTAGTGCATGAAAATAGGGGGAGAGGATGAAGATAGTGCAAGAAAATACTTGTGAAATTTGCACAAATTTGACCTTGAAATAAGAAGAAAGTTTGAACAAAAAACCCTGCATAGGAAAAAACCTACTGAAGGAAGTTGTTCAGTTTGAATTTCACATGGCAGTCATGCTTTTTGCATGATATTTTCTCTTCTTCTTTTAAAAGACAATTAAATACGTTTTCTGACCTGTTTTGCTTAAGATCTCCGCTTACTGTCATCAGGTCCCTTCTTTTAAGAGGCCTCTATTGAAGGGGGTTGCAGTTCGTATAGATAGGTAGCTGGACAGGGTAGGACTGCCTTCAGTTCAGTATTGGTGTGCTCTGCCACTTGTGCTGTAATGTGTGCGTGCTTTCAGCTCTTGCTGCACAATTGTGTCCAAGGGCAGCTTTGTAATCTGGACCCAATCAGAATATTGGCTGAAATACACAGCTGACGTGATAAATAACAATAAAAATGTTTTGAAGTAAGCTGGTACAGGACAAAACTTAAAAATTCCGTGATTGTTGAAATAATGTTCTCTCTAAATGTGATGATTTTAGAATTAATCAGAAGGAAAACAGGCAGGACTTGTTTGTTTTCTTTCCTTTTCCATAAGTGGCACCAAATGTGAGGTGCAGGGAAGAGGGTTTCTAGAAGAAGTTGTTCTGGGGCTGTTTTCTGGACTACTTTTTGCTTGGAGAGCATTTTAACATTTTTGTTTGTGCAATGATGGTGATGAGTAGAAAACCTTGCAACTGATTTTTTAAGAAAATAAATCTTAAAGCAGCTGATGAACTTCAACTTTGATAGAAACTATTTTGACAGAAAGAAGAAACAATTTGTTTAGGCCATCTTATTGAAATGTAAGAAAATGTATTTTTGTTGAAATTTTCTTCCTTAAATACACAACTTTCTACCTCACGCAAATAATTTTGTACTAGTAACTGCAATGCTTCAGTTTATTTTAAAAAAGAAAAGGAGGGAAAGAAGCAAAACCCTTGAACTCACTGCTTCTAGACATAAAATTAGAGTTCCCAGAGAAGGGAAGAGTTGTCTTAGGACTACAGGTTTTGGGTTGACCTATTTTCATGCAAAGGCCAGCTTTGCCCGCTTCTGGAGATGCACAGATAATGGACTTTTCAACCTGGTGATAATATAATTTGTATTTAGGAATCTTTGGGCATGCATCCACTTGTCTGTTCCTCTGGATAAACTTTTAGCATTCCCAGTACTCCTGCAGCAGCGAGTTTTGCAGCTTGACCACACTGGTCATAAAGATCCAGTTTTCACTGGCTTTGCTGGCATCCTGAGTAACAACTAGGGTCAGATGAAATGGTCTCACCACGAGGTGAAAAATTTTGGGTTGTTCACCTTTCCTTGCTGTGTTTTATTTTATAAGCCTCAATCGTGTTATTCCCCTTAATCGCATTTTGTGACCCTTCTCTGAACCTTTTCCAGTTGAGATCAGGGCACAGTATTTAAGACAGAAACAAACTGTGGTCTTATGTAGTTTCATAACGTTTTCTGCTTAGAAATTCTGAGTGTCTGGCCATAACTTATAGTGAAAACTTATTTCTTTCTGATATAGAGGTAAAAACTTTGTATATGTATTCTTATGAATGTTTGTGCTTTTGGGGAATGGGTTATTTATTAGCAATGAAGTATTTTTCAAGGACAGCTGTGCTTATTAACTTGTCTATAACTTGATATTGAAGACTTACTTATAATCAATATTAAAGCCATAGAAGTAGAAAAATTTGTTTCTGTCAGCTTGTCCAAGTGCTGTTTAAAAGACAGCACAGCACTCCAGAGTGGCAGTCTGTTTTCTCTCTCCCCCTAGTTGTGCCTGGGAATTGTGATTCTCAGGGAAAGAACCAAGAATATCTGTTTTGCTTCCATCATCCTCAGGCAGTAGTCACTAACATTACCATTTAGGACAAATTTTAGTTACTGGCTTAGAATGAAAGACCTGACTGAGAAGTAAATAGTTTCCTGAACTGGTTTTATAACAAATGAGCTGTTGTTCAGCTTTTCTTTAACTGTTGGTAGGCAGTAAAAATAGCCTTTGCTGTAATGCTTTAAAATTGCTGCATATTCTATCCAAAAATCGGTGCCTTTCAAGTGTGTGGCTAGACTTGCAGAAAATTTAGTTAGCAGTTTAGTCCTGAGCAAGTCTGCAGACATTATAGGACTGAGCTCTGAAAATGCCACCCCTCTTGTTTCCAGAGAACTGGTGGTCAGAGTTTTGCAATGTTGTAAATGCTGAGGTAGGATTACAGGAAAATGTTTGATGAAGAGTTACATTCCTATGGAAAATGTTTGGGATTTTTAATTCTAGTCTGATTACACAGAATACATCATCAATTGAAATGATACCTAGAGATAAATTTGATAGAAGTACAAAAGAGCCTTTTCACTCAAAATCAAGTGCTTTTACTTTGATTTTCTTTGCAAGGGAAGCTTGTAAATACCTGCCAGGAAAATAAGTATTTTCACTTATGTTCTTTCACTTGGAAGTATCTTTCAAATTATAAATATTTAACTATTTTGAAAAATATGTATAACCTGTTTTAATGATCAAGTACAATCAATTATTTCTTTTTGGTATGGAATTATAAATTAATTTATGGCTGTTGCTAGTTGTCCTGATTGTCTTTTAATTAAATGCTTTTTCAACAGTAGTTTAAATTAAATACTGTCAAGCTTGAGTGTTGTTTTTAGTGAGCTTCTGTGTGGGTTGGAGAAATACGTTGTCTTCTATAGTATTCATGTTTGGCATGAAGTTCTTGACTTATAGTTGTGAAATAGCCCTAGTTTTCCCAATAAAGCTCCTGAGTAGCTACCTTTAGATTGTATGTTTTGTGTACTTCAATTCTGCTACTTCTTTTCCTGCAACAAGAACATTTGTTGGATTGAAGGAGATTCAGGATATGGTGGAAAATCAGGTGGAGAGATAAGAAAAAGCGTACCACAAGGAAAAGTAGTCAGATACAGGGATATATGGTGTAGCTTGCAGAATGGATGCAGAGGTGAGGCAGGGGAGAAGAAAGAAAGAAAGAATGAAGACAAAGATAAAGAATTAACAACCTTATAGTAAATGTGAATAGAAGAGAGGACTGAGGGCATGCATAGGAGAGCAAGAAGGACAACTTAACGGAAAGAGGATAAAAGACATTTCCTATTAGCACAGAAGTGTAATATTCTGTACTACTTCATGCATTTTTCCAAATCAATAGGAGCTAGTTAAAAAGCTTAATCTAATGATACAGAATTGTATGTGTATTTTAATGCAGCTTCATAAGTTCCCCATACCAGCCTTCCTAAATGTGTTTTCAAGATGTAGAATAATTTCTCCTGAGAAAATTCTCTATCTGAATTGCAGGCTAGAGTGGTTATAGGATACACAAAAATGTCTGTGCAGCTGTCAATACAGAAAACTAATGTAATGGTTGGAATGTTGTAGTATGTATTACCACCATATCTTTTTGCATTACATGTTTCTATTATAAAAGCAAAGGCACATCACTGGTTTTAAGTCACTAAGCAGTTTAGTGTGGAGATGGCCAAGTTCTATTTCAGCTTTTGGAAGCTGCATAATATGGTGGTACAGAGTTTGTCTAACATTCTCAGAGACTGTGTTGCTTCTGCATTGACCATATCTGCTATGAACATCCTGAGAAAAAAGCAAGCTACTTACTGGAGGAGGATGAAAAACTAGGGTGCTAGTAAGATAGTTTGGAATTTTGAACAACAGAACATCTCTGGCATTTACAGGGCTCCTATCAGTGGACTAGTATAAAGATTTAATTAGGCTTATGTGGCTGATCTAGTTATTACTAGTTTCCCCACTCACAACTAACTCAGTTGCCTAAACCTTAATGCCAATATTTACACAATGTTCCACCAGATATAAGAAGAATGTTGAATCTTAGTTATCTCTGTGGAGAGTATTGGCTTTTCAGGACTCGCAGAGGAAATTGGTAGAACGCAAGTCTTTTATAGTACTGCAAGCATGTTTCTTTTATGTCTTGGTATTTTTTCATGTAGAGCTTGGCTTTATACACCTGTAGTTAAATGGATATAAAAGTGTATTTCAAAATAGTCTGCAATTTAGCTAGGGAGTGATTTTGCCAACCATCTATTCTCCTCTTTGCTGCCTTCCCCGCTAGGCTAGTTTTCAACTCAACTCTTAGTACTTTAAATTTAGTTTTAGGGTTGTTGAACACTTTGCTGTTAAATATTTATGGTAGTCATTTTGTTCCTTGTGCTTTATTCTTCTGTGTTACTATGCGTCAATATTTTTTTCTATGAACAAGTCTTCTTTCTCAGCTTCAACGATTTTTCCTCTTTTAGAACTGAGTAATTTTTATAGAAAAACCAAGAAAAATGGTGAAATAATTTATATCCTTTGCTAAGTACAGTTTTTTGCCATTTCTATTTTAACATAGGGTGTTGAGTTTCCCACTTTGGTGCATTTGGCTTCCTTCTTTTATTTTTAAGAGGGGGGAAGATTGGTTTTACTTACTTAACTCAATGTGAATGAAACGGATGTCAGTATAAGAGCTGATGTAAGAGGTGTGTATCCTGTTTTCAGCCTGTTTAAGCAGAAATGCCATGTTGAATTTCAGCCTTCTTGTATAAACGGAGCTCATGATAGAACTGAAGCACGAGAATAACATCCTGGTACCATTTAAACACCACAGAGTCAATACAACAATCGAGTGTGAAAATATAGTTGAAGCGTAAGAAACAAGACAGACCTTTCTTTTTCTTTTCTCCTACGCAAGAACACTGGAACTATTTTGGAGCAGATGAGAACCTGGGTCCGGTAGCTGTGAGTATAAGAAGAGAGAAGCCAGAGGAAATCAAAGAAAACGGACCTCAGTACAACTACCGGATCATATTCAGAACCAGTGAGGTAAGCGGTTCAGGAGCGAGAGCAAAAAGAGCTAGAAGCAAGCAGGCCAAACCAGGTGGCACGTGTGGGGTTTGTGTGCTTTTCAGCATTGGTAATAGATCCCTGTATAATCCAGGAGCCTCCTGGATTACACCGCATGTCTATGTGGCACGGAGTATATGTAAGTTAGTTATTCCGTAACATCCAGCGCAGAGGAAAATGTGAAGGTTGTTTTGGTTAAAGCTTGAGAAACTTATAGGAATTATATTAGCTAGAAGCAGGCAAAGAGGGGGGGAAATTACTTCCTCCACTTTTATATGCGGTAGTGGATAGATCTGAGAGTTGTACTTTTTTTACTTTTAGGTGCTTTGTTAGAAATATTATACTAATACTAATTTTTCCAGGTAGTAGTTTCCTATAAAACTTAAATCTGTGAATCATTTGAAATAGTCTGATTACTGTTAGCTTTCAGTGAGTGACACTTTGTATGTCAGGGTCTGTTTTGTGCCAACAGAAATTACTTAATGTCCTTTATCTCTACTGAAAATTGGAAAAACGTGTTTTGTTCCATTCCTATTACTAATCAGTCTCAGTGTGTAATTCAGTATATCTGGTATTTTTGTTTTGTATCCTTAGCTCATGACATTAAGAGGCTCTGTGCTGGAAGATGCTATTCCTTCCACTGCAAAGCATTGCACAGCCAGGGGACTTCCCCTAAAAGAAGTGCTGGAGTATGTCGTTCCAGAGCTGAATATCCATTGTTTAAGGCTGGCCTTCAACACTCCAAAAGTCACAGAACAGCTTATGAAGCTTGATGAACAAGGGGTGAGTGCAAATTTATAGAATTAGACAAGTAGTCTTAATCTGTCAGATTATTACCATGAGTTGCAAAGCTGTCTTTTACCTTTAAGTGATTAGACTAAGTCTGTTGAAATGCCTCATTTAAAGTAAAACTTGTCATCTGTAGGGAGGGTTGGGTTGCACCTCTCCTACGAGGAAAGGCTGAGAGAATTGGGATTGTTCAGCCTGGAAAAGAGAAAGCTTTGGAGTGACCTAATTGTGGCCATTCAGTATGTGAAGGGAGCCTGCGAGAAAGAGGAGCTTTTTAGAAGAATGTATAATGACAGGTCAAAGGGAAATGGCTTCAAACTGAGTGGAAGTTTAGATCAGATATTAGTATTAGTAGGAAGTTACTTGCCGTGAGTGTGGTGAGGCACTGGAGCAGGTTGCCCAGATAGGTTGTGGGTGCCCCATCTTTGGAAGTGTTCAAGGCCAGGCTGGATGGAGCTCTGAGCAACCTGGTCTAGTGGAAGGTATCCCTGCCCATGGCAGGGGAATTGGAGCGTTATAATGTCGTAAGTCTCTTCCAAGCCATGGTTCTGTGATATCTAACAGAAGTGTGAGGTTAAATTATCCTTATTTCATATTCTATATGTCATTAAGCTCCCACAGTTTAGTATGGCTTTCTAGTAATACTTAAACTTTTGAAAAATCATTAAGGACAAGTGATAGTTAAATTTTTGTTATCTGCATCAAAGTATTTTCTGTTTTTGTGGTAATGAAACAGTTTGACACTTCTGACAGAAAAAGTTAAGCACACGCTGTACTAATTAGAAGCTGCATTTTTTTATCAATTCTAAGCTAACAAAACGGTGGGTAACAGCTGCTCTACTAATTAGGTACACGGAATGTTGATCACTGCTTCTTGCTGAGTGTCACACTGTTTCATTACAGCATGAACAGGTGCCCATTTGATATAGCAAATGACATGTTTTGTAAACTGTAAGAGTTAAGTCTATAAAGTCACCTTAGCCTGATCTAGCCATTAAATTTCACCCAGTAATCCCCTTATTGAGCCAAATTTGCATGCAGCAGTTTTGCTTAAAATAATACGTCTTTTTTTATATTTGAGTGAGGACTTAAAGCAATTGCTTGTTTTCATATTGAAGAATTTGCAATTCTGTATTTAAATTTATCTGCTTTTGACTTCAAGACTTCTGATATTTTTCTCTGTTACATCTTAAAAGTCAATTTGGTGTGAGATTTTTTTCCAGCAAAGGTTTTTGTATGCAGTGATTAAATCATCTGTTGGTCTTGTTTACGATAAACTAAACAGATTGCACTTTTCAGGTCTCTGACTGCAACATATTTTCTCTGAATTTCATATCACTTTTATGGCTGAGCTCTCTCTCTTCTACTCTTTCAATATCTGCATATGTCATTCAGTGTCAGAATGAGAATATGCTTCTTGCCCTAATTTTGTAATGGTGTTGTATGTGATGTTGCATGTTCCTTAGATTGCTAGAGTCATGGTAACATCTGCGTTATGTACATATGGTCCACATTGCTTGTCACCTAGATATTCTATTTGATTTATTAAAATGCATTCATATGAATGGTTGTGTAAAAAAGCAATCCAATCACTTTGTAGGACTGTGCTAGATTCTGTACTAATTACCATCTACTAATCTTTGCCTTGAATACAGAGTTCATGACAAGTTACTGTAGACTTGCTTTTAAATATGATTTAAAAATTTGACTATCAGGGCAATTACTGATTTATTCCAGTAGAAGTTAATATTTGTGGCAATTCCTCATTCAGAGAAACACTGTGAAATCTCAGTCAGTTCTTAATATAATTCCCCGTTCATAATACGAAGTTGCTGACTGGTTAAATCCAAGATATACTTTCTGCTGTCTTGCACTGGGTGATAGATAAATACTTAAAGTGCACTTTTCCTACATATATAAATACATAAATACTTTCAGATTATTCAAGTGAAGCTGCTACTTCAGTAGTTTTACCACAACAATTCATTCTTCAACTTCTTTTTTAGCTTTTTCTTAGAGGTAAGATGCTTCTAAAGATGCTAGACTTATCAGAAGGAGGTGTAATAATGGGGATTGCATCCCTTTGTTTCTCCAGATCTGGTTTTTTTGATTCAAAATATCAACTTGGGTTGTTTTTAGGAGACATTCTTTCAGAAATAAGCAAATCTAAGAACACAGCTCGAAGGCATATCCCGCTCTTTGCCTAGTCCTTGTTTAGTTTCCTAAGCTGACATTTTCAAAGTGGTAAAATACAGTAGTTTGCATGCGCATGGATGCTGTGGATCCCATTTATCTTTATGCCCTTGAAAATACTTCCCTCACCGGAAATTGAAGGACAAGGGGAATATCTTAACTGACAGAGAGTAGGTTTAGATTAGACATTAGGAAGAAGTTCTTTACTGTGAGGGTAGTGAGGCGCTGGAACAGGTTGTCCAGAGAAGCTGTGGATGTTCCATCCCTGAAAGTGTTCAAGGTCAGGTTAGATGGGGCTTGTGAGCAACCTGGTCTAGTGGAAGGTGTTCCTGCTCACGTCAGGGAGTTTGGAACTCGGTGATCTTTAAGGTGTCTTCCAGCCCAAACCATTCTATGATTTTATGCTGTACTCCATTTTACCATACGAAATTTGGACATGTTTAGAAGATGCAGGTCAGGTAGTCAGTGTGTCCCATGATAAAATAAAGGACATTCTTTGGTGGGGAAAAAGAAATAGCCTAGAACTGTGACTCAATACGTATGTCCTTGTCATCATTCATCCTTGGTAGTAAAGGAGAATACAGTAAAGTTGCAGTTTTCAGAGTTTTTAAATGGTACTTTAATTAGAGACAGAGTAGGCCCACTTCTGAGGGCCTTCAGGTTACCCCACCATAAATAAGTTAAAATTAATGAATTTCAGTTTAATTGTGTCCACATTATACTAGCAAGTTCAAATTCCTTTGTCTCACAGCTAGGGATAGAATCTTCTCAGAACAAATCACAGTGTATTCAGTATATAACCTTGCTTCCAGTGCTCTTGCAAACTACTGTTTTCACTTCCCATTAACCTGTAGCTCAAACTTGTATATCTCATGCCAGTTTTGATAGATGTTTTTAAGATTTTGCTCTGGCATATCTATTGGGTGTTTATCTGAAATAAAGCCTCTGGAAAAATTCCTGTGTGGGAGGAAAGATTAGTTACCTGGCAATAAGGGTGCATTTCTGCTGAATGAATTACATGCGTAATCTCCAAAGCTCTCCCTTGCGCTCTCTCAATCAGAGTTCCTGCGTGTGAAAATTGTTTTGGAGACAGTAGTAAAGGGCTGTGGATGCTGCTTTCTAACCTTCTGTAACTTCTGTTTCTCTAGTCCAGGTGTACATGACACCGATGTGCTCCTTTTTTGTGTGTGCGCATCAATTTGTAGTTGTTGGCAACAGTTTGTTTGAAGAGTCACAGTTATGGTTGGATAAAAAATTGCTTTATCCACATCTTCAGGTTCTGCTGCATTAGGAACATCAAATACCAAATTAGAGATGAAATAGAAATAAAAAGCACAAATGTATTTGAAGATCTATACTAGTAAATAGTATCTTTAAAATATTACCAAATTTAGCTGTTTCTTTGTTACTACATATTTAAGCCAGAGATAGCGAACTGAATGCCATGGACTTTTTCATCATTGCTAATAGGTGAATAATCTCGACCATCTCTGTAAAATGAGAAAAATGTTCATTTTTGTCACTTATTTTAGAAATGAGTGCATGATGTGCCCTACCCTTCTGTGTGGAAGGCTTAACATAGGATAGTAACCATGGTACCAGCGTAAGTAAGAGTCAAGCTCCTGGCATTACTCAGCCACCACTTGCCATGTGGCTCAGTGTAAGACATTCACTATTTGCATGCTGCAGTGTTGTCCTCCTGTAAATAAGCAACATTAATGTTTGTTTCACTTCACACAGCATTTTGACATCTTCAGATTAAATATGCTATCATCAGGACAATTACAGTGGAAAACAGTGACTATTTGGAACTAGACTAACTTTTGAAATTAGACTGATAATTAGGTATTTTTTCTTTTGTGAATTGCGTGTTTATTAAAAAGGAGGAAGTGAGTTCAATACAGAAGTTGCTGCATTACTTGGTATACACATAAGAATTTAATCTTTTTCCCTTTGCAGTTAAGTTACCAACTTAAGGTGGGTATCATGTACTGCAAAGCCGGGCAAAGCACAGAGGAGGAAATGTATAATAATGAATCAGCGGGTCCAGCCTTTGAGGAGTTTCTTCAGCTCTTGGGAGAACGAGTTCGACTCAAGGGGTTTGACAAGTATCGTGCTCAGCTGGATACAAAGAGTAAGGCTTTTTCATTGTTTCCCCCCTCCCCTTAAGTGAACAAAATGCATAATATGGTTGCTAAGAGACCATTAGCAAAGAGTTCATAAAAGTGATGTCTTTGCTATAGGAAGACACTTGCTCGATGTTATAGGTGAAAGCAGAACACGTATGTAATTTGACCCGTGCCCATATGGTCTCTCAACTCTGATAATCATTGGATTTCTGTACTAATTTGGTATGAAATTACCACTATAGCTGCAACAAGAAACCGGTAACTATGGAATCATTATTGGTATTGCAAATCCATCATCAGTATGTTGTCTAAAGGCTAATCAATACAGTTGGTATGTCATATTTTCTTTTAATGATACTCTTCTAAAATGTCATCAAATCATTTTGAGAACCCAAAACTCACTCCACCTTGATGAGTTGATCTCCTGCTTTTCTGATGTCTGTTGCATGCAGTTTTTCTTCCAGGCAGCTTTGTCTTAGTCATGCTGTCAAATATATTCCTCCCTCTGTGATTTTTCTTTTGAGTTATGGAAATTAAACTGGATTTGACATTTAAATTATCAGCTTTAACTGTAAAACATATTGCCACAAAAATGCAGTGGCAAAATGATCTTGGGTGACCATATCTATAAAAGAAATTCCCTGTTTTTGCAATCAGACATGTGAAATACCTGTTTGTCAACTAGCATGTGCTATATTCAATTTGTAGATCTATTTAAATTACTCAGGAGTAAATTTTAGTCTGTATTCGTTTTCTTTGAGCATTAGAACTAACCGGTTCCTATGGAAATCTTTTGCTATTTTGCTCACTTGTGGCAAAGGAAATTAAATAAGGAGTTGATTCATGAAAGCTGAAAAGCATTCATCAACTTCAGTGCAGCAAAAGCTGTGGACTTGTCATGGGTCTCCAAGCACACATACAGTAACTTGTGCTTTAGTGCTCCACTGTTCTACCTTGTGTCCTTAATGCCTACAGGGATATTGTTGCCCTCTTCTCAGGCTGTTCTTGAGCCAGTCTGATCGTCAATCCTCAGAGTTACAAAACCTGTGGTTTTAAACCTAAATTAATACCTATTTCACAGATATTTAACCTTGAGCCTGCTTTATTTCACTTGCAGTATTTGTATTGCCACTGTTGTAGTTACTCATTTGAGTGCATTTCATAGAATGGTTTGGGTTGAAAAGGCAAAGATCATCTCATTTCAACATCCCTGCCATGGGCAGGGACACCAGAGCCCAGTCCAACCAGACCTTGAACACTTTCAGGGGTGGGGCATTACTAGCTTCTCTGGGTGACCTTTTCCAGTATCTCACCACCCACACGGTAAAGAATTTCTTCCCAATATCTAATCTAAACCTGCCCTCCTGCAGTTTAAGATCATTCTCCCTTGACCTTTCACTACACATTCTGGTGTAAAGTCCCTTTCCAGCTCTTCTGTCGGCCTCTGGAATGCTGCTATAAGGTCTGCTCCAGAGCCTTCTCTAGCCTGAATAATACAAATACTCTCAGCTTTCCTCATAGAAGAGGTGCTCTAGCCCCCTGATCAGCAAGGTGGACCTCCTCTAGGCTCACTCTGACAGGTCCATGTCCTTCCTGTGCTGACTATCCCCGAGCTGGATGCAGTGTTTAGACAGCAGCAAATGTGAACACTGGCAGCAAACTTTCGTAACTGATCTCAGTGGTGGTACGTTTTGCTTTCTGCCAATATGCAAAGCACAGACTGGATGTGGTGAAAGAGAAGGTGCTCTGGGGACACAACACTAAGCTCTTTGGATAGCTGCATTCGGAAACACTTAAAGCATATTCTACACAGGAAGTGGGAAAAAACCCAAAAAACAAACAACCAAAAAAACCCAAACAACCAAAAAAGCCACTTTGTGGTAGGCAAAATGCTAAAGACCAGAGATGGTCTCAAGAGCTGCATCTCAGATGTGGGGAATATGTGAAGAGCAGAATACAGCCAGGCAATACATCTTCAAGAGCTACCCTAAATAATCAGTCTTTTTGCCTTGGCCCAAACACAGAAAGACCTGCAAAAGAGGAGGTTGTGGTTTCTACTGTGATTTAGGTTTATAGGTTTTGTTTAAACAGCTAGGTCTACAGATAGGAAATGAGCTTCTGCATATTGCAGCTCCGTGCTCTTCTGTTGCTGGAGGTCACTGTCTTGAAATAGTTTTTGCAGTCTCATTATTCAGGAAATTTTCCTGCATAAGAATTCTGTTCAGTGTCAGCACAGTCGATTGCAAAGATGTACTTAAAAGGTCTGTTCATTGACTCCTAAGAAAGATCCAATCTATGTAGGCTACTTGGCTGATTTCTATACTTCTGACAATACTTTGTAACCTGTGAAAAGCAGTTGCATGAGGTAGGACACATAGAAAGATTTTCTCTGTGTGAAGGTGAACTGATTTGTATATGTACTCCGAACATTTTCACAATATTTTTAATTTATGAAAATTTAGAAAAGTAAAGTTGCTCTTGCAAAAAGCAGTTTCAGAACAGTTGTTGTTAGAAATTTTTAGAGGACTAATTGGTAAGTATCTGTAACAGAGTAATTTTTTTAAAAGGAGAAATATCATGCATCCTCTTAACTGAAAGCCTGTTTAAGTCTATTGGATCCTTCAAGGGCTTTAGCTTTGGAACTCTGCCAGTGCCACTTTGAAAAAGAGATGCTACTTTTCAAGTTTTATTTGTTTATTTCTAGAATTACCAGAGGGGAAGCAGTCTATCTCCTGGCAGCCTGCAGACTTCGGCTAGGAATTAGAGCTTGAAAATGTCACCTATCCTACAGTGGCTAGGAAGTTTACAGGCATCACTTTAAAGTCATAAACATCACAGTGATCTTTCAAATTATAACTTCAGACATTTTACTTTATTTTCTGGTCGTAATGCATGCTTTTTTTCCCTCCCCCTCACTTAGTTGTATTTCTCAGTTTTTTAAATTGGTGGTTGGGATCAGCTCAATAATTCTTGGCCTGGCTTTTGCCTTGTGGAGAAGCTCCCTACTGCTATTAGAAGGAATAAGGCATAGGATTCTGTGAGCAATGAGGAACTTCCACTGAGCGTTTTGTACAGTTCCTGTACGAGACAGACAAGTTCTCCACTCTGGTGTGGACTCTTAGGACTGTCAGCAAGTTGGTTTTAGTTACATCTTAAAGCAGATGGAGATTTTTTCAACATCCAGTTGCTCTGAGAGGGAGTCAGAGTCCTCAACTAAAAGCATCCAGGTCTCCTAGTGACCTTCTAGGACTCTGTGTTATTCATTCATGGGAGCAAAGTCTAGAGACTGTGCGAGGCCTTCTCCCCTAGGAGGAAGTTCTAACTATTGAACTGCAGACTCACAGCCCCTCTTGAACTGAGAAGTAAAAAGCAACCGCAAGAAAAAAAACTGACTGCAATACATCTGAGCCAAAACATTGATTAGGAAACTTTTTGGTGAGTTATCAGACCTGTCTCATTACATAGGAGGAGGATTTGAAACCATTTTCCACATTTCAGTTGAGTCCTCAAATCACTCGAGTGAAAGGGTAACAACAATTCATAGAAAGAAATACGTAGCTTGTGTTGCTTGGGTTTGCCCACTCTGCATTTACACCCATAAGCACACTGATTCTAATCAGACTAATGAGAATGCCTTTCTAAAGCTTTGTAGCCTGCAAATGCCAGCACTTCAGCAGCATCAGGTAAAGGACATGACGGCTTAGATTGTTCTGTTGTGATTGGCTCAAAGAGAACCAAAAACTAGGTTGTACCCCATAAAGGGGGATTTAATCAGAGCTAATTTAATTGCAATGAGAAATTTGGAAGTATAAAGGATAGAGGAGTCACCCAGTGTGGTTGACTGGCATTACTGTGTAATAAGGGTTTCCTTTGTAAGCAGAAGGTAAGTTCCTGATGCAGTCTAACAGCCAAGTACTTAAAAACAAAACTTACCCACTTCAAATAAGGCTTTCTGAATTTTAAAGCTTTTACTTTCATGAATGGATGATAAGAAACAGTTTTTCACCTCTGAATGCTGTGATTTCTTTTATGTTGGGGGGAGGAGAGGTTTGGCACTCATTCACTTTTATTTTCCCTATCTTGTTCATAGCAGACAGTCCCTTCACACCCTGGGTTACAATAAAAGAAGCCATAGCCCATTAAGTTCCATGTTCAAACAAGAAAATTAGGGTTTGCTGAGATCCACTTTCCATCACCTAGGCCAAAGGAAAAGTAGATTGTTTAGAAAATACATTATGAAAAAGTGCTGTTTTTTTCTCTTGAACGCTAGACAATAGGACAGATTTGGATAAAAGGGTGTTGGGTTGAAGAGGAAGTCAGAATTCCAAAGTGGTAAGAAAGGGTTGTGTTCATTTTATACAGAAGAATTTTTAAGAGTGGTGTAATATACGTAACAACCAACATAATGCGGGCATGCAGCACTTCAGAGGTAGCAGCAAACAAGTACAATTCTGACACTGAAGGGTGTCAGCTATTAAGATGCTTAAGAGTGTGTTATGAATAAGAATGACTTGTGTAAACAAGTGCCTTTAGTGGCAACAACTTTCAGGGCTGGATAAAATATGATTACATAGAATATATGCAGGCCAACTTCCCTAGAGAAGAGGAAACTGGGGAGAGAGCTCAGTCTCTGTTACAACTTCCTCATAAAGGGAAGTGGAGGGGTAGGCACTGATCTCTTCTCTCTGGTGACCAGTGACAGGACCTGAGGGAATGGCATGAAGTTGTGTCAGAGGAGGTTCAGGTTGGATATTGGAAAAAGGTTCTTCCCCCAGAAGGTGGTTGGGTGCTGGCACAGGCTCCCCAGGGAGGTGGTCACAGCACCAAGCCTGACAGAGTTCAAGAAGCATTTGGACAATGCTCTCGGGCACATGGTGTGACACTTGGGGTGTCCTGTGCAGGGCCAGGAGTTGGACTGCGATGACCCTTGTGAGTCCTTTCCAACTCGGGGCATCTTCTATTATATGGTGATACGTGGCATGTGTGTCCAATGGAGTGGTAGTATGGTTGATGCAGGAAATGAGGAAAGTTGATTAATTTGAGTGTAGGAGTTTATTTGATGAGTTATAAACTTAGCTAATAATAGTCGGTTTCTGTAGTAGATGTTTATATACTGCATGACTTTCTGGCTAAGATAGGAGAAGAGTATAAAAACTGAACAGAAATTATTAAATAGATAAATTTAGGCAATGAATGGATTTCAAATTGACAGTTTATGGAGTTGTAAGTAAAACTCAGTGTTTGTGATGAAATAATACAGATAGATTACTTTTCTAACTTGTACTGTAAAACATCTTTCCGACCATGTGGAAACAGGAATAGACTTACTCTTGGGTCTGAGCCATTTGCTGGGGGACCAATAGCTGAAGGAGGTCAGAGGTTTCTTAATTGCTTAAGAAGCAGAAAAAGAGATGGAGGAAAGCCCATCTGCATTTCTCTTCCTTTGTGTTACATGTATACTTTTTCTTGTTACAAGCTAAAAGATTCTGTCCTTGGAAATTCTGTCTGAAGACAGGTTGGATACTGCAGAAGTTGAACATGAGTGCTTGCTGTAATCCTTGTATGTGCGAGAAAGAAGAGCAGTTTTGACAGCTGCTGACAGCAAAGGTAGAGGGGAGCAATATTAAATTTTGGAAATTTTTGTTCTCATGCTTTTTCATTGTTGGCCCTGCAGCAGTTTGTAGGAATGGCTGTCCTATCTCATCAGTATCATTTATTTTTTGTTTTCCTGGAATTCCTTGCAATGTTTTCCTTTGAAACACTGAGTTAGGTTTTCTTCTTGTAGTGGATTTTATAGAGCTTTCTAGTGCAGAGGTTGTTTAATGTGCTGTAGAAGCAGGCTGACAGTCCTGTGGATTCAGCGAGGTGAAGTTCCAGCAGTACACTAGTGGTGTCAGTCAGTTTTGAGCACTGTTGGTGTTGGAAAAAACCACTTAAATGTGAGTCTGTTAAGACAGTCCTTATGAAGATAGCTGCGAATCATTGGAAGGACAGAAGACTAAGGTGGATTTTCTAAAGGGGATTAATGGTGGAAGGAAGAAAAGATCAGATAACACCTGAGCTAAGTAGCCAAATCCAATAATGGGGCAAAGCTGGGAAGACATCATGAAGAGCTATACCATAAACTGATGGCAGGAGGGAATGTCTTCACTATAAAAAGGTGCTAATGAATTTGTAGATCCCTCGGGGCCTCTGTTAAGTAGAAGGAAACTGAAGTAGATTGCAGTACTGGCTCACAGTTCTGACCTTGAAATGATGGATATTATTCCAGTGTGCAGGCTTGGATTTGCTGCAGTGGCTGTGATTTGATTTAAAACAAGCACCTGTAATTATTGTATTGTACTTCAGTCCTAGCGCTCTGGACTTGAAAGGAAAAAGAAATCCGAATGGTGAGAGACATGCACAGTCTGTGATGGATATAGACTTCTGTTTGTACTTGGATTTGAATAAGAGGGATTTGAGCTCTGAAGTACTCGGAAATAATTGGAATTATTAAATGTGTCATTTGGATTATAACCTGATTATATAGTTTTCAGAATCAGTGCTTTTCTGAGAAAGAATCCTTTTCTGCCTGAAATGAAGTCCATCCAGAAAGGTTGAAAGTTTTTCTTAAATGTGTAGATGTTCTGGCATATCTTTTTATCAGAATTGCTTTGTTCGTTTCCCCCAACCCCTTTTGGGTCCCTTCCCCTCTCTTGGCACCTTTCTTCCCCTGTGTATTTTGCTCACTTCCCTGTCTTTTCCCATCTGCTCCCTCTTTCCAATTATTTGTGATATTTTTGTATGCTTGATTTATGAAGGAGGGCACACAAATTAGCATCTTTACAGATAGACAAATAAAGCCAAGAAGAAGTGATGTTGATGTTTAGGTTACTTTCAGGTGCATCTGCCTCCTACAGTGTGCATTGCAATGAACGGGCAGATGATGGAGGCTGCTGTGAACAGGGGGGTGAGATGAATTGATTCCCTTTCAGCTGTCCTGCTGTTCTAATTAGCATTGAAAAGAAAATATTTAGCAGTTAGCTAGTTTAGCCTACTGGCAATATTGAATGGCGGAAAAAGAGAGCTCAGTGTCCTTGAAATATTAACTGAGAATTACCGGGGGGTTTATAAGGTTATAGGAATCTTTTATTTCTGATTTTCATTTTTTTTCTATGTAGGTGATCTGAAAGTGCAAAATCCGTACGCAGCTCCAATGTAGGAAAATTTTCCATTTCATTTTATGGATGATTTTGTGGTTTTTCATTTACAGTGAAGCTACCTCTCTTTTATTATTCTGAATCTGCCAGAAAACAAACATCTCAAAGTTTATTCTATGTTACTGTAAATGCCTCACAAACCTCAGAGCTATTATCTTCTTAGTACCATCATCTCTCTGCTAATAAAAAACCCCAATGTGTAGATTTTAACAGCTTTTTTCAACTATGCTGTTATAAATATTATCTATTTATGTAATTTAGTAGCATGTTTATATAACTTCAGATAACCAGGATGCTTTTTTTCCATATATATATATGTATATAAAACTAGTTATTTTTAACATTCTGTTTGAAAACGGGCTTTTTACACTGTGGGCAGTAGTTGTATTTAATGGAATATACTCACAATTTCATCTTTAAATGTGTTACAATTGAAATGAATGGAGCATTTTTCAAGGTCGCTTTTTGAGACTGAAAGGAAAAGTAAAAACAGAAGTTCACAGTTTGTCTTGTAATCAAGTGTTGTTTTCAACCAACACATTATAAACTCAATAATATCCCTGCTTTTTGTTTTCTTTCTAAACTTCATAATCCTAATTTTTATCATTTTCTTTCCACATGGCAGTATCTTTATCCACATACAGTTATTTCTGTGGCCTTGTTTTGAATCACTTCTCTTTCTTCTATAACTTTTAAAATAGGGTGACCAGAACCCAAACCAGATCCGAGTACCTTTGATTATTGTCCATTGCAATTTAATTATGCATGAGATCATGGTATCATTTTGCAGTATCTGTCTACCTTGCTTTCTGAAGTTGTTTTCTCATTCCTTACAGTTCAGTTTCATTCCAAGACATTGTGTGGTGGTTGAAAATTCTCTGACTTTATCACTTTTCATACTTAAATAGGCTTTCTTCAAGGATTTTCTGGTTTAAATTTCCTATTCCTAACAAGTTTTTCTTTGGGGAAAGTATGCAAATTCTACAGGCCATCTATATGCAGCTTTTGCTTTGGCAGGTGAATAAACTCTGAGCAAGTTCTTATTTGCTGATATTTCAGCTAGGATTGAGGATGAACAAGAATTCTTGTCTTGACTGATGATTTTCTTTGATAAAAATGACACTTTGTTTTTGAACTTTTTTTTAATGACGCTTTTATTTTGTCTTTTTTTCTTTAACTGCAGCTGATTCAACAGGTACTCACTCTCTGTACACAACATACAAGGACTATGAAATCATGTTTCATGTTTCTACTCTGTTGCCATATACTCCAAACAACAAGCAACAGGTAAGATGGGCTGTGCTTATTTAGAATTATGTTTTCCTCCTTCTCAGAAGTAGGTGAACTATTGAATATTTATGACAACTCTCATTTGTTACTAGCAAAGAAAACACTTAAGGAACCAAAAGTAACAGTGGCCATCTTTGTGTTAGGAAAATAAGCAAAACAGATCACTGTAGGTACATCATAGGTAGATTTTTCTCCAAATGACTGGTTTCTATTTAATTCTGCATTACTTTTTAAATAATGTATATTATTCATTTACATAGTAAATAATACGCAATAATGTCAGTAGCACATGTGTGTTATATAAATGAGTTCATATCTTATGTCAAAAGTTCCACAGTGTACTTGATAATTTTAAATTGTTTTAAATCTTCTACAGGTAAGTCAATTGTCCTTTAAGGATTGCATTCAGCAAGTTGCAATATGCACAGAATCAGATAATGAGTAGGTGGTCCAGCACACTACACAAGAAGATGTGACTCAAAATTCTTTTATCAAAATCCTTTTTTATTTTTTCCCTCCTCTTTCCTTTTTTTTAAATTACATTATACTAAAGAGCTGTGTAGGCTGATCTGCTTTGTTATACTGAAGGTACCTTAGTCTTGTTAAACACTAAGCCATCGTGTTGTGAATGATGTCTATGCATTTTATTCCAAAAATGATGCTTTGTACATCTGCAAATAAAACAGAAAATTCCTTTTACAATAGAAGTTAACATAGAATTCTTTTTACTTTGCTTTTGTGCATTAAATGTCCTACTACTTTGTTGTTTTTCTTGTCTTCTACTGTAGTCTTGTATTTACTGAAAAAAGCGTAGCAGAAAGTTACTATACAGTGTCTTAAGGACAATTACACC
The DNA here is from genome assembly GCA_013396755.1 of Sclerurus mexicanus. Lineage (NCBI taxonomy): Eukaryota > Metazoa > Chordata > Aves > Passeriformes > Furnariidae > Sclerurus > Sclerurus mexicanus. The sequence goes on along the minus strand of VWZF01000451.1, from coordinate 53,669 downwards.
TATTTTCAACTTGAAATAGAACCAAACACTGCTTTGTAAAAAAGTGTGAAATGAGGAATGTTTTCCTGCTGCCATATATCAGTGATTGCTCTTAATACTAGCAGGGTTTGTTGTTGTTTTGCCCCTTTGTTTAGCTTAGAATTTTCCCTTACAAGTTCTTTCTGTATGCTGCATATGAAAATGAAATTGTTATGAAAACCCCCATGCCTGGAATTTATTAGATGAGTAACTAATTCTGGTGTTTTTTACATAAATCTGCAATTGTTTCAGTTTTCATCTTGAAGTATCCCTTGGGGAAAGAAATTGAACAATAGTAATTCATAATAATGAGAAATAAATCATTGGAAATTGGTGAAAAGTCTGTGCTTTAAGCTATGCATCTTTTTTTTGTTTTAAAGCTTCTGAGAAAACGACATATTGGAAATGATATTGTGACAATAGTTTTCCAGGAGCCTGGAGCACAACCATTCAGCCCAAAGAACATTCGATCCCACTTCCAGCACGTCTTTGTCATTGTAAGAGTGCACGGGCCCTGTACTGACAGCGTGTGTTACAGGTAGCTCTTGCTAGATTCACTGAAAAGGTGGGATTTGAATGCAAGGGGAGGTGTCCTTCTCTTAAATTCTCAGTAAGGAAATGTAAGGAGAGATAGGGTTTGGGAAGATTTTGGGTCATGTGAATTTAGAACACTTTTTGAAAAGTAGGAGTATGTAAATGAATCACAATGCTGTCAGGATGTGCATATGCACAGGTGCACATACCCACCCCATCAAGCTTTTGGAAATTACTTTAAAATTGCTTTCTCACTTCCCTTTTATTCTCTTTATTAAGAGCATGCTACAAGAATATTTTTGCATTGAAAGACGTAGAAAAAACAAAATTCTTGTTCAGATAATTTGGTCATCTAAGCTTATGTTCCATTTTTAAAATTAACGCAGTTAAAAAGTATGACTTAACCTTTCAGAAGGAAGCTAAGGTCTCTGAAATATTTTAATTTCTCATTTCAGTTCAACAAAGAAATTACAGAGAACTATGCAGTCAAAAAAATTAGTCTTAGTGTGACCTTAAAGTCAATATGATTAAAATAGACATGGTAATTTTCTATTGGTTACTATCAATAGTAGTTGATAGTAAAATATAATAAAGAATTGCAAAATGAAATAGCTATTTAGCATAATTTCTTAAACTGTATTACAAGCATATATAACAAGCACATCCTTCTACAATTAGTAAAACTTTTTTCCTTTGTTATGTGCTGAACTCTTAAATTATTTTTATTTTTAAATGTTAACTGATCTCAGAAAACATCTATAAAGCTTTCTCTTCTAAAATATGAAATGTCAGAGCAATGGGTTTAGAAGAGTAGCTATCTTGAAATCAGGTAGTCTTAGAATTAACTTTTTTTTCTCTGAAGTATAGGTCTTCACTTAAGTATATTATTTATATAAAAAGTTTTTTAGAGGAAAATCTAAGTCTTGAGTGTCTGAGTTGGCATATTCATTATCTTTCAAGTACTTATAGAGGGTTCAAATGCTTTTCCTCAGAAACTTTTGCTGAAGTTCACAGAGCGTTTCTGGAATTGATGCTGAACTTTGTACGTGTATTACTCTTCCAGAGTAGGAATGTTTATTTTCAGGCAGCTTATTGACAAATTCAACTGTTACATAATTTACATAGACACAGCTTTTTCTTATACTCTTAGATATATGTTTCAGCTCTGTACAGAAAAAGATTTTGAAGTAAAGGGAAGGCAGGAAATGCATCCACGAGGGCTGCAGATGCATTTTCCATTCGAATTGCATATTGCAATATAGACCAAGATCTGCTTTTATCTATTATTTTAAGTAATATGACTGCATATTTTCAATTTCTTTCTTTTAAAAGGAATAGGAAAGTTTTATACTTGCTAAACTGTAATAAATTTAAATATTTGAGAGTTCTATTTCTGACCTTCAGAGTCCTGAATCACTTCATTTTTCAAGTGTTTACAACTACAAGGGCTGGAATTTTTACTGGTTACTTAATAGTAATTTTGGCTTTAGTGGTGGATGGTACCAGGCTTACATTTTAAGGGGAGGGGGGAGCAGGTAGTAAAAACAATTGAGTGATACAGGAGATCACCAGAATATTCTATGTTCTTTGTATTGTCTTTAAAATTCTTTCTTCTTCTGTCCTCTCAGTGCAAACACTTGATTTAAATTTGTAGAATTCTATTACGAAAAGTTCTCCTAGGAAACTTTTCAAGTTAGTCTGACCTCTTTTTCACTGAATTATTTGGAACAGTTTCCTAGATTCATAATTCTAGACAAAACAGGAAACCATATAGCATAAAAATGTACTGGAATTTATATTAAAACACTACATAAAAGGAATAAAATCGAGCACTGTCTTGGCCAGCGATTCTCTTTCCCAACTAAGATAAACAATATTTCAGAAGTCTGGTGTCTGTTGACATCACTAACTTTTAAAAACTCCTCTAGCATGCATTAAAGATTGAATTCTTACCCCTGTGATTCATGCTATTGGAAGCCGAATCAGACAAAATCTTACTGGTGGTTTTTGATTGCACCCAGTAATTATGTTTAACACTTAGGCTTCCATCTCTTAATAACAGACCCTTGAGGACACCTGAAGATGAGTCAGATAGTTGCTTCATGAGCACCCCCGGTTGCATACTTTTAGATATACTGGCATACCTTTGGAGGAAATTTGACAGTAATGAAGGCTTTCAATATCAGTTGTCAGAAAATATAATTGAAAAACCCCCTCCAAACGACAAAACTAAAACAAACAAGCAAAATACCCCACTACTCAAAACCAGAAGATATTGTTAAAGATTTGGATGACTCCATTTTTATTTTTGGTGTTTCTGTGTACTCCCTCAAAAGGTCTACTCTGCAGTCTCAGGTGCTAGTATTTGGGGGGGGGTTTCCCTGATTATGTTTAAGGATTCAGAGAAACACAAAATGTGAACATAATACCAGCCAGTTGTCTAAATGAAACACCGCATCCTTTTCTAATGGGATCAAGTTTCATTCCATTCTTCTTTATCTCCATTACTATGGTATTTTGGCTGAAATTAGTTAATGCTTTTTCAGATCTAGTTATAAATATGTGGTAAATTGTATTCAAACCGTTGAAGCATTTCTTGTCACAAAACGATCAAAGTACAGTTGTCAGTCTCTTCTTAGGACAGATTGCCAAGTGAATGATGCTGTATTGGAATGTCACATCTTCAGTGACACCAAACAACTCATCTGATTAGTATCAGGAGAGAACTGACAATTGGGAATACCTAACCTTCTCACCATTCCCTAAGGCAGTCTTATTATCAGTCCATCACTTGGTACAGAAAATAAAAGGAGGAGTTCAAAGTATCTATTCCTACTGTGTATCTCCAGATTTCTGAGAAATTTCTCGTTTCTGATGTTTTTGGAGTCTGCGTCTATCACTATCATGCAGTATCAGCTAGTGAGGTTTTCAATCCAGAAATTTAAAACACAAACCAGTAGTGTGATGTACATATGCATTCAGTCATCAGAAGATGATTTTTACAGTGAAACTGGCCTTGTGAGATGGCTTTATTGTCTTTTTAATATGTTCACTTAATTTAGGTCTCTAGTATTGATCATACACCTTACCTTGGTTTCAGGTGAGCCTTTCAGCATTAGGTATCTAAATTCTAAGCTAGCTTTTGTAATAGTGTGAGTTAGAAATTTTCTCTTTGTACTGAAATCAAAATTCAGAACTATCATACATGAGTGATTACTTTGTCAAAAAACCCCTGCAATTTCTCACTGGAAGCTTATTTTAAGCTGTGTTAGTGGGAATGACTCAAAAATGCCTATGTGCAAAAAAAAAAAAAAAGTGGCCTTTTGTTTATTCAGTAAGGGGGGGCATAATTTCCACACTGGCAACATTGATATGTAAACACAGGCGTATTACTGAGAAATGGAAAAAAAAATTGAGGGCAAAAAGGGAATGTATACTCTGTATGCAAAACTTCATACACTCTTTCTTTCTTTTCTTTTATTTAGTGTTGCTGTGACAAGATCCAGGGATGTACCATCCTTTGGACCACCTATTCCAAAAGGTGTGACATTTCCTAAGTCAAATGTCTTCAGGGACTTCTTACTAGCCAAAGTCATTAATGCAGAGAATGCTGCTCATAAATCGGAGAAGTTCCGCGCAATGGCCACCAGGACCCGTCAAGAGTACTTGAAAGACTTGGCAGAGAAGAATGTCACCAATACACCTATTGACCCTTCTGGCAAGTTCCCCTTCATCTCACTTGCTTCAAAAAAGAAAGAAAAGTCTAAACCTTATCCAGGAGCAGAGATCTATAGTTCTGGTGCGATTGTGTGGAGCGTCCATGCCAAAGACTACAGCAAGGGTATGGAAATAGACTGTCTCCTAGGCATCTCTAATGAGTTTGTAGTCCTCATTGAACAGGACACAAAAAGCGTGGTGTTCAATTGTTCCTGTCGAGATGTGATAGGGTGGACTTCAACGGACACAAATATCAAAATATTCTATGAGAGAGGTGAATGTGTGTCTTTGGAGAGCTTCATCAGCAACATTGATGATATCAAAGAGATCGTCAAAAGGCTGGAGGTTAGAATGTGTTCTCTTGTTTGGTTCCCCTTCTTTGCTTTCTTTTCTCACCTAGCTGCCAAGCAAAGCTTAAATTTAAGTAATGGCTGGGATCCCTAAATCTGTTTTGTTTGTAATGAAATCTGTAAGGACTTTCCTGCTCTTACTTCTCAAAAGCCAACATCATTCTCACTTTTATCAGATAACAGCCAACCTCAACTAACTGTGTGTGTCAAAAATGTCTCAATGTATTCAAAAGATAAGGCCCTTCAGATGTGTAATTTACTCCCACACAAAAAACACAGAAGTATCACATTATTTCTTTTTCTTGTTTTCCTTCCTTTTCTCTGTTTTACAGGTTTGTTATATCTTGTTTCAAATGAAACTGCAGTATCTTTGAGATTGACTTAGTACGTTATGTTTCACTGTCTTTCCTGTATTTTTGCAACTGTAGTTGTATAATGACCAGAAAAAAATGGAAATCTAGGCCCTATTAAATTGCTTTTGATAGTATTCATGCTCATGGGACAGAGAAGAGTAGGCATAGTCCCCAGTTTGCTGTGCTTTGTGGCTGCATGCCACCACATTCTGACTGAAAGTAACCTTGCAGCTTACTGAAATAGCTAGAAATGTAGAATGTTTATTTGGTTACTAAACCATTAAAGATGGAGATGTTTGTGTAGCTCTTTGTGTTTTTATGTTGTGTGCTGCCTTGGATCTTCTGAAATTCCTGTGGTTTCAGTAAAAATTCCAAGGGTAACCAGATTCTACTGAAAATACTAGTTTGAGTGTTAAGATCCATTTCAGCTGATCGTGTACCTAGGATTGCATTATATATTCCTTGATTGTGTCCCACCATTGTCTTGGGAGTTGGCTGATTGTATGAAAGAGGGGCCCTTAAAACCTCTATTAGCACTGGAAGTCTCTCGGTGTGTTAAATTCTGTCTTCATTTGAATTCACAGCTTGTGACTAAGGGCTGTGAAACAGTGGAGATGACTCTGCGTAGGAATGGTCTGGGTCAGCTTGGTTTCCATGTGAACTATGAAGGCATTGTGGCAGATGTTGAGCCCTATGGCTACGCGTGGCAGGCAGGCCTGCGACAGGGCAGCCGGCTGGTGGAGATCTGCAAGGTGGCTGTAGCCACTCTGAGTCACGAGCAAATGATTGATCTTCTCAGAACATCAGTAACAGTGAAGGTCGTCATTGTCCCTCCGTATGAGGACTGCACCCCACGCAGGTATTGTATAGTAGCTATATTTGCTCTGAAATTGTACCTTCTTCTTGGGGGTCATGGGGGAAGAAACCATGGTATAATTCTAACGTAGCATCCGGTATTGTAAGGTGAAAGAGGAGATCAGGAAAAACTGTCTATATCCAGTCTCCAGGCCCCCCAAAATATGAATTCAATACCAAAATTTAATAAATGGGAAGTTCATGTCATTTATGTTCATGGAATGGAGTTTAACATGGAAGTAACTTTTTGGTGACAGTTGTGTGTTTAGCATGCACCAAGATGAATCATACCCTTCTCTGCCTGCTATCCCATTTGTTGGTAATTTATAATGCCTGTGGATATAATTCTTGAAAGCTATGAATAAACTTACATTCTTCTATTTTCACAATAAGTAAGGCTGTAAATGATAAGGGTTTATCAAAGGTATGGATCTGGCCAGCGAAATTGCTTCAAACAATAGTTCTTCTTTACTCAATAGTAGATCTTGCTGCATCTCTCTCACTTCCCCTGCGTGTTAAGCCTGAAGCTGATGTCAACTATACTATTGCTTTTATAACTTAAAAAATGTTGCTTGATCAGAAATAAGCAGGAACACCTGTTATTTTGTTAAGCTGTACATTAAATTCCTAAATTCACACTAAGTTTTTATAATTTTTACTCCTCCCATCTGAACTCTCAGCATTTGTCTGTAGCATTCAGCCACATCACTAAATCTGATTCCTGTATTCCTGACATCCTGTATTTGTATCTTGCAAACGCTATATGATTAAAATGGAATGATCTTCAATAGAATAAATTTGCCTGCGGGCTAACTGAAGATTTATGCTAGATTTGCTAAGAAGTCAGTGCAGTAACCAAAGTTCAGTGTGCTCCTTGGAGAAAGAGAAGAGAGCGTTTTGCATGGCTGCCTTCTAATCAGTTAATATCTTTGTGGAGTAGTTGCTAAATCTTTGTCTACTTAAGGTTGGGGCTGAACTTAAATGCATATTTATTACATTGATATGAAATCATGTGTCTGAGCAAAGACCTTGCGTAAAAGTCCATCATATTTGTTTTTACTGTGAGCAATATTAACTCCTTTTGTAAATGGTAGGAAAACAGGAGCAGAAAGGAAAGGAGTTTTGTTTGTCCTTTACTTGTCAGTGGAAAATTGAATACATGTCAGGAATTAAAATGAGCAGTGGCATAAGGTCACCCATGAGGTATTTGGAAAGCTTTTGAACAGTATTTAGCAGCCCGAGCAAATGGAAAGTTCAGCTGCAGTCATTGCAAAAGGATTAGAGCAGAAAAATCTGTGTGGAAAGCAGAGATCCTATTATTCCTGAACTAAATTAAGTACAGCCAAAAGCAGGCTTACCTTTAGTGTATCCAAACCCATAGCGGTAAGAGAAATGACTGCACTTTTTGAAATACTGTACTCAGTGCCAATGAGTTTTGTTGTTGTCTTGTAGTGAGCAAATGTTCATGGTGAGTTGTTGCTAGTTATAAAATTCTGTAAAGCAACTCTTGATCCTGCTTGCTCTATCCAAAATCATAAAAGTTCAGAAACTGTCCTGAATTTGTAGCTATCCTACATATATTACTAGAAACTCCACTTAAATGTTTGCACAACGCAATTTCTTTTTGGCAATCACTTTTCTGGAATTGGAGTCCTTTTGTTGTGTCCTCTGGAGGTTGTTTAGTATTTCTACTACAGTAACTTCTGCAGACCGTAACTAAAATGAAGATCCGTTCTGCTTGGAACGGTACATTCATAGGAGAAGCAGTCCCTATCCTAATAAATTGATTAGCATGAAGTTAGAAGAAGAGCAGGGGTACAGTTAATAAGATGTCTTGACAACAGGCACATATACAAGGTCAGCAGGAGATGCAAAAATATATCCAAATACCCCAATTCATATTCCAATGCCCTACAGAGAGACAGGCTTTATTATGGTTATATCTCTACTAAACCATGGCCATTAAAACATTGCTACTGAACTCATTTAGTGGACTGATTGCTGACCTTGAAGTTAAGCACACAGCATCAAGAGGAAATCGTGTATTCCTGCTTCTTAAACTGAGATTATGCCTGGGGAAAAAAAAAAGAGAAAGGTGAACTACAGAAGTACATAAGCACTAGGGAAAGAATAGCAGAGACATGGAATATGAAGAGAAAAGAAAAAAACAAGGATATCAGTATTTTAGTTCAGCTGTGGACTTTGAAAACAAATCTCCTGATCATCCCCATCTACCATACAGTGGATCACATCAGAGTGGCCTGGGAGCACTTTCAGATGAAGCTCCACTATATATACTTCAGAAGTCACCTCATGCCTTCCAACTGCAAATTTAATTTGCAGGTCAAGACTAGAGGGTAGGCCACAGTAAAACCACAAAATGGGTTTATTGTGGACAGCAAGACCTCAACATGAACTGTTTCACTTTGTCTTCTCCTATTAGCCTGCACTACTTGCTATGTCAGCATGGCCAGGTAACAAGTTCTGTTTTGTTCCTGTTTTAGCTGGGAAGAGATACTGATATTTCTCACCCCTAATTGTGTAATCACTTAGAGGAAGAGCTACGAGTTTAAAATTTTGCACTGCTTGTTTATTTTTCTTCCCATTAGATAGTCATGGGTGTAGATAAACAAAGTAATCATGATAATAGAGATATATAAACTTGTCGAGAGAAATACCAAATTTATCCTTACTGAAGCTGAAGGTCACATCTATTTTCCACATTTCTCATTTGAAATGTATGCAGAAGTTTGCCCTGCTTCTTATGTGGACTGCATTAGTTTGTCCTGTTCTAGTCCAATTTTTATGCTGTTCTGTTCCTTAGGAAGCAATGGATACCTTTTGGGCTTGACACCTACAATTTTAAACAAGTGTTTTGTTTTCATAATGTACAAATTTATCAACTGAGGTACTCCAAAGCCAAAGATGTTTGAAAGTCATGTAGTGCCTTATTTCATGGGACTCTTGCCTTTTAATGTCTGTACATCAGAAAGATGTGTTTCAAAAAGAACAAACATTTTAAGTCTTATTTGTCTGGGTGCAGGTAAGTTCTAAAGCCCATAACTTTTTTAATTAAGAAGTGGAGATACAGGGATACCCTTCAGGCATATTTTTTTAGCTTTTCTAACCCAGTAATCAGATGAAGAGTATCAGCTCAACCAACTGGAATGCTGCAATTGATGACTATAAACTCTTCTGAGGGGATAGACAAGGAAGGAGAGGTGTTGGGGTAGCTCTGTATATCAGGGAGTGTTTGATTGTTTAAGGCTTAATGATGGTGACAATAGGATTGTTAATGGGTAAGAATTAGGGGGAAGGCCAACAAGGCAGATATCGTGGTAGGAGTTTTTATGGATCTCTCACCATCACTAGTCCTTTTTCTTGTGTGGGACTGAACTTACCAGATATCTGCTGGAAATACAGTATAGAAGAGGGAAAACTCTAGGAGCATCTTGGAGGGTGTGGAAGATAAATTCCTCACATCACTGGTGAGCCAACTACATAGGAGAGCTGGCCTGCTGGACCAGCTGTTTGCGAACAGAGAAGGTGGGTGATGTACAGGTTGGAGGCCATCTTGGGCACATGAAATGGTAGTTTTCAGTTGTCAGAAGAGGGATCAGCAGAACTGCCACCTTGGACTTCTGGAGGGTAGACTTTGGTTTGTTGAGGAGCCTGACTGATAAAGTCCCTTGGGAGCCAGTTTTGAGGGGCAAAGGAGTCCAGAGAGGCTGCATATGCTTCAAGAACGAAATCTTGAAGTCTCAAGGAGCAGGCTCTCTGCATGTGGAGAAAGATGAACTGGCAGGGAAGAAGACTAACCTGACTGGAACTCTGGAAAAAAAATGAGTTGATGACCTTCGAAAGAAGAGGAAGGCAACTCCGGAGGGCTACAAGGATATTGTGAGGTTATAGAGGGAGAAAATTAGAAGGGCCAAAGCCCAACTGTCTACTGCTGTAAAAGACAACAAAAAAATGTTTCTGTAAATACATTAAGAACAAAAAGAGGACCGAGGAGACTCTCCATCCCTTATTGGATGTGGAGTGAAGCGTAGTGGCAAAGTATGAGGAAAAGTTTGAGGTATTTAATGCCTTCTTTGCCTCACCTTTAATAGTAAGACCAGTTGTTGTCTGAGTGCTCAGCCTCCTGCCTTGGAAGACATGGCCAGGGAACAGAATGAAGCCCCCATAATCCAGGGGGAAATGCTCAGTGACCTGGCCACACGCACAGGTCTATGGTACTGGAGGGGTTCCACATGAGGATGCTAAGAGAGGTGGTGGAAGTGCTCACTAAGACACTCTCTATGATTTATCAGCAGTTGTGGCTAGCCAGGAAGGTCCCAGTTGACTGGAGGCTAGCCAGTGTGATGCCCATCTACAAGAAGGGTCAGAAGAAGGATTCAGGGAACTACAGGACTGACCTCGATGCTGGGGAAGGTCATGGAGCAGATCATCTTGAAGTGCCATCATGTAACATGTACAGGACAACCAGGGGATCTGGCCCAGCCAATATGTGTTTGAAAGGAGGTTGTAGCAAGATGGGGATCAGTCTCTTCTCCCAGGTAACAAGTGACAGGACAGGAGGAAATGGCCTCAAGTTGTGCGAGAAGAGGTTTAGATTGGATTTTAGGAAAAATTTCTTCACTGAGAGGATTGCCAAGCACTAGAACAGACTGCCCAGGGAAATAATTAAGTCACCATCACTTGAGATATTTAAAGAACTCTTAGATGTGCTGCCTGGGACATGGTTTAGTGGACTTAGAAATGCTAAGTTGAAGGTTGAACTCAATGATCTTAAAGGTGTTTTTCAACCTAAACATTTAAATGATTCTAAAATTTTTTAGATCTGTGTTTCTAAAAAGCAAAATCTTAGATTTACTGTTTTGTAGAATTGATTTGTGTGTATTCAGATTTCTATTCTTGTGAACAGGTTATATTTATTTTTTATAGCATCATAATTTCTTTGTTTCCAGGAGTTCTTCAGAAAACTACCGTATGCCAGTGATGGAGTACAAAGTGAATGAAGGAATGCCATATGAATTCAAATTTCCCTTCAGAAATAATAATAAATGGCAGCGAAATGCAAGTAAAGGGCAGGGACCTCATGCGGCTCAGGTACCATCTCAAATACAAAGTCCAGTGCCATCTAGGATTGGCTCTGGAAAAGGAGAAGGGAAAATGCCACCCCCGGAACGAGCGGCCAACATTCCCCGAAGTATCTCCAGTGATGGACGCCCATTGGAGAGCCGGAGGTACGTGTCATCTTCGCAAAAGGCTTTTCATGGCTTCCCACAATCTTGTCTGAAAAATTCACAAGAGTTTCATCTAAGTATCTGAAGACTGCTTTTAATTTTAGTTTTATTTAGTCAAAAGACAGCGTGAATAGCCAAAAGGAAATACCTTTCCTGGCACGATTAACCGCAAAATGAAGTACTCTGGGATTTTGTTTCCCTGTGTTGGATGGTGTTCTGAAACTGCTGTATTGTTATTTAAGTTTTAGAGCTCAGCGTTCATGAACTACTGCACTTTGAAAAAGTAAATCAAAATATTAATAGGCTTGGTGGAACCACCTAAATCAGCCAAGGCAGAAATAGCATCTGACAGAAATTTTAGCAGGAAAATTCTGACCAGCACAGAAAGCAATTTATCTGACTGGGAAGTGTTAAGACTTTCTAGGCTAGAGAAGAAATAGTTTTAAGCTTACTTTAGTATGATTTTTAATTATAAATAAAAGGCAAGCTCAGAATATCTTAGCTATAGGGGCATACTGCTGACACAATACACCTTCTGTCTTGGGATGTGCCTTTCATCAATAGATTTCAAAGCAGCTCAAAAAGTAAATTTGAACTAATTTACTCGCAAGTTCTTTTGTCTTAGTTATGTGTTTCACACAGAATGAAGCATCTTACACTATTGGTGGTTTTTAGTGCAACTGTGAACTGTACTAACAAAAACAATGTATTTCTGCTTTAAATAATAGACTGTCCTACCTGACCGGTTGTTCATTGCTGTTGTTCAGACCACGTTTATAATTGAATTTTGTTTGCCCTCAAGGGCTTTCATCTTTGTAAATGACATAGTTCTGAAATCTTGACATTTCTTCTGAACAGTGCTGTCACTTTTTGGTAAGGCATAGGAACTAAAGAAAAGGCATAGCTGAATCTGGAGTGAAAATGTAAGCATTTTACAACAGAAAATAATTTAAAAGAAATTAGTTGAGAAGTAATTGTTTTCCTTGCCATCAGTTCTAATTTAGTACTGGGAACAAAGGTCATACTTTTAAACTGTATGTTGCTCTGCAGTCATAACTGAGTTTAAATGTGTGTGCCTGTATAGGTGAACGAATGCAACTGAAAGTGCGTTTTTTGTTGGACAAACTAATTTTTTTTTTCTCTTTATAAGAGTGCTTCTGGGAAAATTAATTACTTGGTTTATGGGTCCCCAAGTTTCCAAGTCTTGAACCATGTTCTTTGCTGTCACATATTTCAGATTTGTGGCTTGATAAATGTGGGATAAGTTAAGTTCAGTTTGGTAGTCTAAAAAGGAATTACTAGATTTGGTATGGTACTTAAAATGGTCAGGCATTAGGTAATTCCTTTCTCGTCTTGAAAAAAAGAGTCACTAGTAGTCATGTGCACTTTATAAAATTCCAGATGATCAAGATATTTGATCCAGTCCTGCTACTCGTTCCATTTTAAGATCTTGTTAACTTACTGCTTTTTTTGTGCAGTACTGAGGAGTTCAAATGCACATTTGATATGATTATTTATATATAGACATACATACTGCTTAGATATATATACACATACATGTGTAACATCAGTGCAATGGTTGGGGTTTTTTTCCGTTTTCAGAAGTTTTTTTGAACTTTTTAAGGTCTTGTAGTATTGTGGTGAGAGCTGATTTAAAATCTGCCACTCCCTTACAGATACAGAGACCTGGATTGTGTACTGAGGCAACTAACTGTATGTTTCACTGAAGTCAGTATCCATTTTTCAAATATTAAATGGCTCTTTAACTTGTGCAGCTTACGGTGTTTTTCCTAGATCAAATGAGTAAAGGTTTGTGTTCACAGTAGGGTTTTGATGTTCATGAATGGCGTAACTCAAACTCCACTGAAATCACTGCAGAAGTTCTGAATGGCTTCGGTCGCCACAGGGTAGAACAAAGAACTAGCTAACAGCAGGGAATTGGGTTGGAGTTTGGGAAGCAAAATGCACAAAGCTGACAATTATCTGAAAAAGCCTTCAACTACAAGAACAGGATATATGAGTTGAGAAGTATAAGCCTGCTGCTTCCAGCCATTCTGCCCAGGTGCATGTGTTGCACTTCTTAACTATTTATTTACTATATTGTTACTCGGACAGCTGAAGGCTTCGTATGACTCAGGTCTGTTTTTTTCCAAACAGAGTTCTAATATCTTAAGATAGTTTTATATTGAAATGTAAAGTGTTTAGGGAGAATCATAAGGTTATTTATAGACAGCATTACATTGTCTTTGTCCTTTTGTTTTAATGAGGACAAGTTTGGTAGCATAGAGATAACCTTGATACACTTGGAAGTTTGCATAGACAGCTCACTACGGTTATTTTAAATTCCAGGCCAGTGTTTGCTGTGAGAATTAGCAATGTTTTCTTCTGTTTGGTAGTCCAGGAGCTGGACTTGATGATCCAAGTAGGTCCCTTCCAACTTGGCATATTCTGTAGTTTGATGAGGAGTGTCATGCTCCGTTATGCCTTACAGTCAACCTGTAACAACAGATCATGACTTTATAAACTGGGATGTTTTTCTAGTGTGTGTGTCAGGATTTTTCTTTCCTTACTGACCTTCCTTCATTTACTCCCCTGCATCCAGGTTTTTACAGTTGATTTTTTCATGGTTACCAGTAGATTAATTAGGAGAAAATGGCTGACCCTTCAACTGATACAGTTTCTACTGTCTCCATGATGTCATCATGTTCTTTGCTGAGGTGACAATTTGCATGGTGGTGTTCCCCATGCTTTGCAGTATGATGTTGCTGGTTTGACTGGTTCATTTGCTCGGAACAGGTTGTCTCCTGGCTCTGATGTCTACGTCACCGTTTCATCCATTGCCTTAGCAAGATCACAACAGTGTCGTAATTCTCCAAGCAACTTATCATCCTCAAGTGAGACTGGTTCTACTGGAGGCACATACAGACAAAAATCTATGCCAGAAGGGTAGGCACCAGCCTTTTTACATAATCTTTTTAGGCACATTTTTTGTTCTCTGTTCCATTTGTTGTAATGTATATTAAAGGAGTACTTAACAGAGCCTCCTGTCAGCTGTTGTTTACATGCATTAAACCATGTTTGTTTTCAAATATCACTGTCATGCTTCTTGAAAAAGCCAATTTTAAAAACCCTTTGCTTCCACCTTTCACCTTTGCAACCTAACCTCTCTCTCTGATCCTAGTCCACAACCACTCAGGTTACTATACAAAGAGACCTCTATGTATTTAAAAATCTTCATTAAAGGTACTTAATGAAGCGTGGCAAATTGCTTCATTTCACAGGTTTAGATTCTGAAATAAGTAATAGGTTTGCGACTTTGCAGTCTGCTAATAGTTGAATAGTGTTGAGTGCAACTAAGACTCCAGATGTGTAGGCACAAAAGTGCTAATTAGTCCACAGCCAGCTTCTTTTTCACATGTTCACAGTTATCCTGTTTTAAGGCTTCCAAAGATTTCAGGTATCTTCAAACCCTCTGAAGTGATCCAGTGTCAATGTAAGGGGCAACTTGCAGAGGAATAAATTAAATCTGTATCATTTTCAGAGAGCACCGAAAGGAGCAATAAATCAAACATCTCCAAGTAGAGAAAAGAGTAATTGACAGCTGAAGAGCTGTCTGCCACATTCCAAATTATTTCCTATAGAGAAGATAAAAGGGCAAAACTGCTGATAGTTCACACTGCAAAGCTTCCCTCTGAAGTGTTCTCGAGTACTTTGCAGGTCATAATGTGTAATTCATTTTGGTTTGGGTCTTTTATAAAGTAGAAATACCTTTTTCTCTATTTTAAAAAAATATGTTGTTAGTAAGATTAAATGCCGTTATCAGGAACTGCGTAGTACAAGGCACTGTCTTTTGCCTGTTTTAGGTGCTCTGTGTCAATCCAGAGAACGCTGTTCTGAGCGTGTACTTGAAAAAGTGCTGCTTCTTGCTCCACAGCACTGAAGATTTGTCCTCCCTGCCCTTCCTGCAGCTCAGTTTGAGGTTTTATGAAGAGTCGATCTCTTCTCTGCTGCACACCTTCATGAAGGCTTTGATTCATGACACTATCAGGCCTGTTTTGGTCATTGTTTAAGTTTGTGCTTAAGTCCTACTGACATTAGGAGATTTGCTCTAAACCCGTTAAACTTCCCTGTAGAAAAACTACATAGAAGTGTGTCCAGAGCTCTGCAGCTGGAAAAAAGCACTTAACCTCTTCATACGCTGCATACTCGATGGCTTGTTCACCAGCAGCATTGTGTTGCCTTGGAGCAGCTTGTGCTCCCACTATCTTGTCTGCTCTTTTCCAACTACGTCAGTTGTACTACAAAAAAGGTATTGCTGCCAGGTGTCCTTAGACCATCACCACCGTAACTGCTTGAGTAGGAAGGGATTTTCAGACATGCTTGGGTTTTTGTTTTGAATTGGCCCCAGAGTGCACCAGCACCCATCCCAACCCTCTTCTGTCTTTTAAGTTAATTATACGCATATGTTCACAAAGGCATCCTTCAAGCATTTTGCAAGTTCAGCACAGGCGTGTGTCCTAGAATCCTTGAGGATATGGTCTTTTTGGTTTTGAAGTTTTAATTCAATACAAGGAAACACTGCTTAAATGGAATAATGAAAGAATTAATGCATGAACTTTGCATGTTCGTTACTGGATACTCCTTAAAAAGAAAACACAACTCCAGTTATTTTACTATTATGTTCTGTTCCTATAGGAAAAGCAGGTTGCCTCTCACACTGTCCTTGTACACGTGAATGATATTTACTCAGGACTTCCCAAAGATTTTCTACCAGGTTAAATGGAAAGCATGAAAAAAATGTGATTATGCAGGAAACTTTTCCTTGCCTCAATAAGCAGTGTAATGTCTGTCACATTACTAAAAATCATTGTGGCTCCACATGCCTGTTCTGTTGAGGTTCATCTGAAAGACCAGATTCAGGGCAGCTCTGTAGTGATGTTCAGTGTAGCAGGTAGAGCTGGTCAGCATTAACTCCATATGTGTTGTTGAAATAGAGGAGAGCGATGGTAGCATTCAGTCGCTAAGATGTGAAAGAGAAGGATGGGCTGGAGTTAGAGCCAAGGGGGAACCGTGTCCTGAAGGTAATCTTCCAGTGGTGAGGTTCCAGTGTACTCTAGGTATGCCAGTCCCTGAATTTCCCAGTGCAGGAAATATCAACTGTAGCAGTTGTGTATACATTTCTTTCTTGTTGCATAGTATCACAGATTTGGAAGTTGGTGTAATTTAGATGACCAGAGTCATGGGTGTGAGTCTAACCTCGGTCAGACCTTGGTCCAAGCAGTAACTGCTGCCTCTACTAGATGATTGTTCCATATTCTAAGCTGGATATAGGCAGAAACTTCACTGCCTTCAAGAATATCCAGATTGGTCTTGATGTATATATGTGTGTTTTGTATACTTACGCTGTGGTTACCTGAACGTTTGTATATGTAATAAATGATTGCAGAATGTAAAATCTAATGAAAAATTACCAAAATAGCAAGTTTCATCATATGACATAGAGAAAATGTACATTTAAACAATTTCACTGTTATTTTAATCCAAATTGAGTTCTCCTTGCATTTTTTTGTGTTCATTCCTTCATACACTAAGGGGCTGTATATTTAAGTTACATAGAATATAGCGCCACTTGCATTTATTATTCCTGCTGTTAAAATAGCCCATTTCATGTAAAAAGGGAGTCTAAAGACATTTCTTGCTGCTGAGTTAGTAGAGCAGTGATTCTAACTTCGGAAAAAAAGATCCCGCATCATAAAATATGCTGGATGAAAGATTAGTTGCTTTTATATATAAGAGCATTATGGAGGTTAGGTAAGAAGACATTGTAAGTGCAAGTAAAATACTGATGCAGTGCAACTTCATCACGCCAGGGTTTCCTGAAGTTTTGGCTTTTAGATACCAGCTTCTACTTATTTTATCATGCAAATGTATTTTCCCATTAGTTTACAAATCTTAAAAGTCTGAGAATTACATCAGGTCAGTGTTTAAGGAATCAGTCACCTTTGAAGTGCTGTTAATATGCATATATCTAATTGGTATTGAATTCATCATCTTTAATTTAGGTATTTGATAAAGTGAAATCCTACCTCATCTTTATGAATAGAAAAGGAAGAGCATTACTCACTTCATGTAATTTTATTCATGGAAATTGTGTGTATTAAGAAGGCAGATATATAGAGGTTTTCCTCACTTTTTTTAAATTCATCCAAAATGTATGTTGGCTGTATCAGGCAGCAATGAACAAAAGGGAAGTAGAGTCATGTTGGGGTAAATTTTTAGAAGGCCTAAATTTCAATATGCAGTATTTTAGATCTGTGCTGCATGTTACAGGCATGTTCCAGGTGCTTGTCTTTAAGGATGGGAGTGGGATTTTGTTGTTCTGAGTCATATGATGTTTCTTCGATGGGTTCATTTGGGTTAACAAAAATGAGAACTTTTAAGTGGGATAACCACACTGAGCTTGTTCTGACAGCTGGGCAGGTTTATGTTGGAGGTGGTGTCTGGCAGTGTGCAGCTAGTAGAGTGAATAGAAAGCACAATTCAGGGATTTTATTTTCGGTTACTCTGTTAGACATTAAAGCTGGAGAAACTCACCGATATATAGATGATATGTCAGCTTGTAATTCTGTGTCTTATTCTTTGCATGTGCAGTTTGAGGATTTTCTTTTTCCTTCAGGGTATGTCTGATATAAAAAAAGCCCTCAAATGCATTGTTCTTGATGAATTCTTAATGATTGATCTGCTACTTCTGATCCCATCTGTAATTCTTACATACTTCTAAGTGATTTATATATAATACAGAACTGCAGATTCAAGGCTTTTAGGCATATAAAGCATGTAGACTTCGGTATGGCACAGAGATGCTGTGTGTCTCCTTTGTCATTAGCTTGTTCTCCTTGACTTTGCTCTCTATTGAGCTTTCTGAAATCCATCTGACTAATCTGGCAGGATTTATGAAGTCAATAGAACTGAGTTTTTCTTTGCTCTCTATGCTTTCTTTTACAGCAATAGATGTACATCTCACTACTTTTCTACAGCTGTGTTTAGTTTGTGCTAGTCCACTCAAATTATTTTATGATCCAATAACTTAATAATTTACAGACTTTATAACCCCCAGGTTTTGGGAATCCATAACCAATACAGTCAACTTTATAGACACTTATTTAAAATATTTGGCAGTGTAACATTGTCCTAAACCAATCTATGTTGTTGGCATGTTATGTCTGCATCACGTAGAGGTATGACCTTACAACTCTGTCAGCTAGAACCCAGGGAAGTGGCTGAGATCCATGGCTTTGTCCCAACAAAACTTCTGATGCTTTCTTTGACTGGTTTGAAGTAGTGCTTTCCCAGTTAAAAGGATTCAAACTTTTACATTTTACTCATTGTGGTGAGTTTTCTGTAACCATGAAACAGTCTGGTTGTTTTTTTCATGTAAACATCTATGTAAGTGAAAACTAGTAATTTTATTTCTGATGTTTTGGTCTGGTTTTTTTTTTTTAAATTATGTCATTGTAACCAGCTATTCTTGATCAAAGATGCTCAATAAAGCAACGTATACTGTAATCTGATGCATTGAAAGTGCTAAATGTCCAGAGAGCTGCCACAAAAATTAAATGGTGTAAAGCATTATAAATTCCTCAAGCATTTGTGCAATGCATTGGTTTATGTTGTTTGATACTGGCTTCTGAGAAGTGCTTTTTTTTCCCCCTATGTGAAGTTTATGTCTATTTACAATCATTATCTGCTTTGTTTTTTGGGGAGAACAGGTTTGGAATTAGCCGTAGATCCCCTGCTTCCATTGACAGGCAGAACACGCAGTCAGATACGGGCGGTAGCGGCAAATCCACACCCAGCTGGCAAAGAAGCGAGGATGGTATCGCTGACCCCATAGGTAGGTAATGAATTCTGTACAGTGAGCAAGTGGTGCTCACTGCAAGGTGACTTTGGCAATACCTCTCCGTGCAGAGACAGAACCCTCGTAAGCACTGTGTTTTCAGTGTCTTTGAAAGTTAATCTTATTCATCAGGAAGAATAATTAGGTCTGGAGCATGTACTGAAGCTTCTGCAATGTTTCCTTGAGACCTGTGAGTATCACCTGAGGAAGAAATTATTTCATTTCTTCACGTGACTGTGGAACTAAATTACCTTAATACTCTTATCCTGAAACACACCATCTTTCTAGAAGCAGCTGGGTAGACACACTCACTGATTTGTCTTGCTGTTGAGGACTTGTTTGACCTTACCTACTCTCCTGAGTAGCTTGGCTTAGTTTAATTTTTGCTTAGTCTGTCCAAAGTGCTTGTGATGCTCCTTTTCAATTTTCAGTGCAAATTGTTTGCTCATTGAAACTATAAAAATACCATGTACAAAATGGAAAAAATGCAATTAAAATTTAAATTGTGAAGTAAATCTGTAGCTAGGTAATCGCCTTCCACCAGTGTATACGTTTTCATTGCACGTGGCAATTAAGCTGTCAGCTGAAAGAACGTATTAACTACATAAAACATCTAGGTACTGAGAATTTGTGTTGTTAGGCCTTCCTTTAAAGTTTTTGCACATAGACCTTTTGCTACAGATATGGCTTGACTTAAATGGGTTCCAATAAGATTGACGGCAATGGAAATGTCCTGTCTACAAACAGCATTGGTCCAATATGATGACCCTGGCCAAGGCTGCTAGATTGGTTTTTTCTAATTTTTTTTACCATAGATGAAACAATTCCATATTTTTTCTATTGCACATATAGATCATCATTTTACTGCATCAGTATACAATTGAACGAGTGTTCAACACAGAATAAGCTTCAGTGAGATCAGAAGTGTAAGGCATATGCCAACCTCAAGTTCTGAAGGTACTTTGTTCACATACCTTCACAACCTCAGTAAGCTGTGCCTTGTTATTGAAGCCATCTGTCAGTCCCTCTCACAACTCCCCCCATATTTCTCACTAAAAAACTGTGATTATACTGATGTGCAGTTCTCATTTTGACAGAACAATTTTTAATCACATATGTTTTGATACTGTGTGATGGCAATGACACATGTAAAACTGATCTCTTGCTCAGCATTACTTTTGCAGACCAGTAGTTGGATGTTGGTGCTGGCACTGAGTGGAGCTGCCAAGAAGTTCTGTTCTACAGTGTCAGGTGTCACCATATTAGCAAAATAAATAAGGTCCAGAGGAACAGGAAAAGTTGTGTGGTAGAAGAGATGGCTTTGCCATTTGGCAAAGGCTGAGAAATGCATACTGACATATGTTCCCTGTATTTTATCTCTTGTGTATTGTCCTGCATTCGTAGAGTCACAGTTGGAAGCTGCATCTCTGACTGGAGACTTTATTGCCAATCTGGTGAATCTAGGTGAAAGTTTGGTTCTATGACAGATAAGCACATTTCTACTTGGGATTATCTGTCTCAAGGTAAATAAGGCATTAGGTGTAGTGAATCTGCACACTCACTCCTTCCTAGCCCCTCCTTAGCTACAGAACACCTTTGTTCTTTGTTCACCAACACTGCTTGCTACCGCTTGCCAGGGGCAATCAAATTTGATGATAATATTATTGCTATTATCATTTATTCTTAAAACCCACAACTTCCATTTGTTTTTAAAAAAGCTAGTAATGCTGCAGATCAAGATGAACAAACTGTAGTTGTGTTGAGGAAAGCACTGCTATTTACCGTGGATTGTTAAGTACTTGATGTTTGTAAGCTCATATTCCAATTAAAAGGAGCATTTTTCTAAGTGCAAAATATATTGAAAAATATATGTAAAAACTCACCATTGAGAGACATTCATTTGAAATACTGACCTTGGGCTCTGAGAAGGCAATTACCTACCTAATGGGCTGTATGTGAACACCCTCTAGACCTCCATGGTTATCTCCTGGGAAAACAGTAAGTTTAATTGGCAAGGTGCGCTCCCATGAATGTATGTGTAAAATAAATGGTTTTAATTCCATCCACTTTTGTCACATTTAGTGCAATAAGTATTGTTTTGTACATCTATGCAGTTCCCACATTCACAGCAGCAATGTTTAAGAGAATGTTATGATTTCAGCAGATTTTTTTCTGTCTCTTCATTTAGAAAATATGTATTTAACTCAACTTAACTTTGATTAGAAATACATATAGTAGTTGTACTGGAGAAAATGTGTTCGTTTAAGTGATCACTGTAGACTTTTGCTGTTGCCCTGCCTTGCGTAGAATGCCATTTAAGGAATTGTGAGTCTTCAGTCTTTTCAGTCTCTTGTTAGCAGGCGTCGTGCCTATAGAGATAAAATGTCAATACACTGTGAACATTAACATTCCACTGTTTTAGTGCTCTGGTACAGTGCTGTTTGACAATGGGGACACGATACCATTCAGGTGGTTCTAACAAAAGTCAAGCCAGTTTTTCGTGAAGTCTCAGTGATTTACGCCAGGCAGGAACAGGCCCTCACTTCCTCACCTGTGTTTTGTCACAGTATGTATTAGTTTGTGGCTAGTGATGGTATTGGAAAAATTGCGGCGTAAAATCGGATTACACATCTTCTTAGATTGTTGCACTGCATATGCTCTTGGGTACATTGTTGTGTGCTGTATTGCAGAACCAACATGCCATCTCCCCGCAGTATCAAAAGTATTGCCGTCCTTCAGAGAAAGCCCCAGTGGAAGACTGATGAGACAGGACCCCGTGGTACACTTGTCTCCAAATAAGCAGGGTCATGTAAGTTATCCTAAAGAACGGAATTATTTAATGTTTTGCTTTTGCTCCACAAGCTCTTGATACCAAAAGCGTTGTGCAAAGTTATGTTTAGAGTGTCAGCTAAAAAAAAAGAAAGGAAAAAAAAATCTTGCTCTCGAACATGGAGGAAGCAGTAGAGTAGGCCTGTTGTTTCTTAAATCCTACAGCATAGCCTATTGAAATATTTATTAGTTAATAAAGTTTTGCTGCCAGTTGAACAGCAGCTGCTAGTCTGTTACTGTGTGATAAGTAAAGGATTTATGGAAATTTTCAAAGCTATTCCTAGGCCTCACATGTAAGACTTAAAGTTTACTAATATATCTTATAATGCAATGCCCAGAAAGCTGCATTTTTTGAACCAGAATAGTGATCTGGCTTTTGGTTTTGCGTTTTCTCCATTTTCATAATGTAGTGTAAGCACACATTGCTTTCCATAACCTCCCTTGCGCAATGTTAGAAGTCTGTCTGAAAGGTCTGCTGAAATCCTGCTGAAAAATTTTTTTTCTTATTTTATTACAGTTCAGAGTCTAAAGGGTAAACTCTGTCTCCACAGAGTTAGATATTCACGCCTCTGTGGAGACTGTCACTTCCAAATTTCCATACAGAGACACAGATAAATGTAGTAATGTTCATAAATTTAAAATGTCTTGAAAATTATTGAAGTCACTGGAATTAAAAAAACACCTTTTAAGCTTTAAATTACCAAATAAGCTGTAATGCTTGGGGTTTTTTATTTATTTGTACAACCGGCTAAAACAGGGAGTTGTGTTGCATGATTATACTGTAAGTGTCAGTTGCATTTATTTAGATGTGAGAAAGTCTTTAATTGGTTCCTGGTGTTTAATTTGCTTCTGCTTGCCAGCATTATTCTTTCAATACAATCGGCAATGTTGCGTTTAGGTTATGAATTCATAACAACACATATTTATTATTAAAAAAAAGAAAACATCAAAAAAACACAAACAACAACAGACCTGGCTTCATCTTCTTAGAAGCACAGACTAGTTTTTAAATTTAGATTGACCTGTTTTTCATGAGATGCATTTGACAGCGTAATAATGTAATACATAACTCGTTAGCTTGACTGCGAAGCGCAGCACTGGAATTACTAATGATTGCATTCTTCTTGTTTAGTCATTGTTAAAGTAAATCTTTATTATGTGGACAGATGGATGGGGGAGTGATGCATTTCCTAATGAAGAGCTGTAACTTTAATTGGAGGTAACTAGGAGCCCAGATCAACTTAATATTCCTCCCATTCTTCTGTCAGTTCTTGCCTTAGTGTAATAAAAGACATGGATGCTGATGATTTCTTGCTTTTGGTATGCATCCATTCTCTATCTCCCCTCTTTTCTGGTGGAAACAGAAACAGTATCTATTTTTTTATATTTTTCTGGGATCTCTTCCCATGTCTGTTAAGTAAAACTCCAGGGGTGGACAAATAGGAAAGTTCTAAGTCTCCTGTCCATACCTTCCCTTATTCTTAGGCCATCTGGTCATCAAACAAGTCCGTTGCCTACTGCTTCCGTTCTGATTCTGTAGATGATAAGAACTTAGATAAATTCTTTGGAATTCAGATGGATATAAATACCCCAAAGGTTGGTGAGCTGCTAGGCAAGAAGTGTATGGCAAGGCATTGTTCCTGAAATGGGATATTCCCCCGATGCCCGCTCTGAAGTTTGAGGGCAGTCAGCTCCTTTGTAATAGAGGGCTTTAACCAAGGACAGGACATACAAACCGGCCAGGCACTGGCATGCCCTGATGGGATAATTTAAAAGCATTACATTAATGCTTCCTCTCATGCAATTCTGCTTTCTGGAAAACAATTTCAGATTACTTAAATGATGTTTCAGTGATCATGTGCAAAGGACACTCCTGAGGAGGAGGAAATACACCCAGAGAAGTAGTTATGTTCTTCTTTGACCTTTTCACGGGCAATTAGAGTATTCAAGTATCAGGCGGTTTCTGTGGCTTGGTTATGTTTTATGTTCTAAGGCATTGCAGTCTTAAAATTAGAATATTTTTAATTACCATAGTTATAAACCAAGTCACAGTGTACATAGCTCAGCCAATGTCATTGGGCTGAGCTGAGCAGAAGCTCGATTGAAAGGAATCTATGTGAAGTATTTTGGGATAAAATACAAACAACTCCGGCTTTCCCTGAATAGTTAAGACGTGGCTTCCAAATCTGTATGAAAAGTTTACATGCAGCCAAAACAGAGCATGTGGATTGTGTTAGAATTAAGTTTTTAGAGTTTATTAGTCTCCTCAATATACCTATCCAGTACGTCAAGGTAGAAGAGCTAATATTGTGCGGTGGTGACTTTCGTAACTGTTTATTTCCTCCTCTCCGTTGCCGTAATTCTGAAACAAACCTACAGGTGTGTTTTTTTGGTTTGTTGTTTCTTTGTAGTCTGACAGTCACTACTCCAGCCACTCCAGCAGCAATACTCTCTCCAGCAATGCCTCCAGTGCTCACAGTGACGAGAAATGGTATGACAATGGAGAGCGCACTGAAGCAGAGCTGAACAGCTACAACTATCTTCAAGGGACTTCGGCTGACAGTGGCATAGATACCACCTCCTACGGACCCAGCCATGGCAGCACTGCCTCCCTGGGAGCAGCGACATCTCCCCGCACAGGGCTCACGAAGGAGAAAGTGGCACCGCTGTGGCACAGCTCCAGCGAAGTGGTCTCCATTGCAGACAGGACATTGGAAAAGGACAGCCACATGGACCGGAAAACCGAATCTTCACTGAGCCTGGATATTCACAGCAAAAGTCAACCAGCTTCCAATCCTCTAACGAGAGAGAATAGTGCTTACAGTCTGAGTGATGCTGTCTCACATACAAGGTAATTTTCACCCTCTAGTGTGATTGACCCCTCCACACTCATTTTCCCATTCTCACTCTCTAACCTATCAAAAGCGAGAAGTAGATGTTGAAGAGAAAGGTTTCTAATTACATTAGCCCGTGTTTTGAAAGATCTCTGTTCAGAATGTTTGAAAATTAAGACCGCCTTTAGTCTTTGCATCTGCTACTGCTTATAATAGTAAAAGTCTCTGAGCATATTCCGTACTAAACTGCTGCTACTAAACTACCATAAGACAGACACATCTGATTTGTTCTGCTCCTATGGAATATCTTGCAACAACTGCAGTTTGTATGGGGACCAGTCCATTTTTTTTAATGAACGGTTTAATACAGAATTCTTTTTTTTTAGTCTTGCAGGTACCCATTTTGGATGTTTTGCACTTTTTACCCCAGCCTTTTTGTTTAGAAATCAGCTTGCAGTCAGTATGATCAATACCGAGAGCAAGTTGCTTGGGAGTGCTAGCATGTAGTTTTTCATTTCCTTCTGCTGCAAGCTTGTGGGTATGACACATTACAGTCACCTTCCCTCTCTCCCTCAGTTTTGCTGCTTGTAAAACTGGCAGTTTCAAGTATATGTATAATATGCTTGAACACCTCAGATGGAAGATAGCCACTTTACAAGTTAATCAGCACTGCTGGAAGCAGAAAATATTTTAGACCATTTTCTTAACCCATTTTCCAAGAAGTACTCAGTGTGCTTTTTGAAAAATACTCCTACTCTCTCATACTAGCAACAAGGAAAAAGCATAGCTTTCTCAGGGAAGGTGCATGATAATTGTAATTTGTTGGCCTTGTGGAGCCTGGCTGTTGCATTTTTATTCTTAAGGCACCTCTGTTTTGAGTAAGCTAAAATACCTACAGACTGGAAGTCTGATGCAATTTTTGCTAATTGTTTTGAACAAAGCTACTGTCTGTGTAAGACTAGATGTTTATCAGACAGTTCAATAACTCCTCGCACAGTGGCTGCAAATACCGGGTTGTCATAGAGACTGGAATGGTCTCCATGTACTTTGTCATGGTAATTCTGACTAAGAAATCTATTAATGCTGGTCCCACTCTGGTTTTCTGCCTCTCTGCATTGGCCATTTTTGGCACCAAAGCTCATACTCAGTTGATATAAATTCCACCCAGGTCTCTGTGACTGGTGTTTTCAGTAGTTGTGCATGCATGAAGGACTTGAGCAAGTCTGTAGAAAACACTGTGCAGAGGGCTTTACTTAGATTTTGATGACTTTGATGTTAGTGTGTGCAGCTTTTTTGGAGGTAAAAATCTATGTGGTGGTTGTCTACAGTGATATACCTTTTGTTTTAACATAAGCAGGTTATTTTCATTTTTTTAACATTGAATGGAATTTACCATGTGCCCTGCAGTACTTGTCTGAAGGTAACTAGCCATAGCATTAAATGTGAGATTCTCATACAAAATGCTGATTTGTAATAAAATTGTCAGTGGCATTTTCATTTGGAAGGATTTTTCCAGAAGCGAATTAAAGATTCCTGGAAAACTTACGTAACTCTTGGAAGCTCTGTTGTGAAGCTGTGCCTAATGGGAACAGCATCTTTGTACATCTGAGGTTCTGGTTTCCTCTTTGAACTTTGCAACTTGACCTCAAGCTTAAGTCTAGGTTGTTTTCTTATTTATTATATTATGAAATTGTGTCTTCACACATGGTATTTTCTCCGGTTGGTTTGGATTAATGTGCATGATGTTTCTCTGATGATATTGAAAGTACGCTCTCCAAGTATCTTTGGGCCTGTTACTGAAATTTCCAGATAAAGGTTCCCTTGGCTTTATGCTGGAGGAAACAGTTGAGGTTAGTTTTTGCCAAGTTCCATTTAAAACTCATATGTTAATAATGCAGCTCTTTGCAAAAACGAGTAGTAGCAGTTTTTAGAACACATGGGGCATAATACTTGAGCAATACTGCAGTCCTTGCACCCACATCGTTTATTGTGGCGGATTAAAAGCAGGCTGACTCGTGTTCCCTCTATTATTTTTGAAGACTGGAGGATGTGTTTGATGCCTCACAGTAGAGCAAAGGCACAGTCTGGGCTAAAAAGCTTTTATTTTGTTTCTTGTGGCATCCTCAGTTGGTGGCTGCACGCTGAACCGCAGTGCTGACCTTAGGAAACCCTAGGTCCAGCTGTGTGCTCCCAATGTCCCATAGCACATCAGGTTGCAGCTGGGGACTGGTTAACCTGGCACTTCCAAAGGTAACCACAGCTTCGTGCTTCCAGGAGGTGAAGGAGGGGTGACTGAAGAGAGATTCTGAACAGGCTACTTTTCATGAGAAATGAACAGGTTAATTGGTGTGTTTATCAGTTTCTAAATTGCTATCCTTTGCTGCTTCTCACTTTTTTGCTTTTTGCCTATGGATGCCAGAATGTCTGTAATATCTTTAGAGTCAAGTTTCTGAGCAAGAAGAAAAGGGATTTGGCCCTAAAAAGAACTCTGTGACAAAAGAAAAGAAAATAACTACAAATTAGAGTGTTTGTGTCTGTAGAAGATGAGCGATAATTAGCGTTCAGATCATTTGATGGTGCATAAAAGAACTTGTACCTGAGAACTGGTGGCAAAATGTAAATTATAGTGATTAACTTTTACAGCAGAGCTTCTGGCTGGGTTTTATTTTTCTTCTCCACCCCCATTCCCAAAGTCCTTCCTGATGATTGTGCAGATTTCTCATAGCATCCCAGGAGAACTGCATTATGTAGGCCAATAATTACACAGAATCATTATAGCTGAATGTCATTAAATGAAACCATATGTGCTGATGGCATGAATTCCTTACAAAAAAAAATTAAATTCAACTTTCATTTCTACCTAAACAATACAGTTTCTTATGGTCTTCTTACCAAATCTAAAAGGATAATTTTGGCTATCTGTAATCAGGTAAATTTTTCATTACTTTTAATAATTTTAAGATAAATTATTATTTAATGATTCTAGAATACTTTCATGAATGGCTTATCTGCAATTCTTGCAGACCGCCATATAGTATTTGAATTGAGTCCTTGATGTCTCAGTAATTGAGATGGGAGGTAGGGGACCAGTAGTGACTATCTCTGTGTCCTGAAAATGAGGGCTGGATCTCTTCCAGATGTAACTAAGCTGGTCCCGATGTCTATTACAGTATGATGAATTCTCTGCATGCTTCCTGATGTCAAATGTTCTAATAACTTCCCATCGCTACCACAGTGCTCCCTCCAGATCTTATTTAGATTTTGCAGGGTTTATCCAAAGCCTTTTGCTCTCCAAATATGCTCTCAGTTAACAAGTGTATCTCTTTACCTGTCAGTACCCTAGTGACCTGCCTGTGTTTAGTGGTAGGCTGAAAAACTTCAGTCATCCACAGTTCTTTGTGTAGTTCCTGAGGGAGTTCCTCCCAAAAACACTGTATTGTAAAAACCACAGCTCAACATATGCAATGGACTTGAAAGAAAACTGTATTTAAAAATTTTTACTTGCTACTGCCAGGCGACTCTTTGCATCTATTATATGATACATACTATAATAAATATTAAACTATTAATACTTAAGATACACAATGTGTATCTACAATATGTTATACAATAAAGTATTCCTATTATTATATATACATATGCATCTTATATAAATTTTATGTTGGGCATAATGAATGTCAGATTTACCATCTTTGCCTAGTAATATTAAGGATCAACACTACTAGCCTATCTAGGAGTTGTTACTGGTTTTTATTAAGAAATGGCTTTCCACAACTAGCACTTCCTTGAGAATACCTGGTGTATTAAGGAACTCTGAAATGTGAACAGATCTTCCCTTTTCCTTTTTCCCTACACTGAAGCAAAAGACTTTTCCACTTCTTGAGTGTATTTAGTAGGCAGTAAAATGACCCCCTCCCAAAAAAAAAAGCCCAAACCAAAACAAAAAAACCCTCTGCCCCATACATTTTCTTTAAAGATGTGCACCTTCCCCAAATTCTGGTTCATTTTGTGGTAGTGATGCCTCACAGGTGGGCTGGTTTACTCAGCTTGTGTAGGTGTTTTCTTTCAGTATTGAAAAAGGGAGAATGAAGAGAAATTTACTGCCTCTCCCCCTATCTCTTAATTTTCTCTGCTTTCTTGCTGTAAGTTATGTTTACTTGTATCTGTTCCAAATACAAAGGTTGTGTGCAGCATCAAATATACAGGGTTAATGAACAGGAAAATATCTTCCTGTATTCTCTCAATCTGCCATCTTTTGTATAGGCCTTTCAAATGTACAGATGAAGGGAAGGAAGAAATGTGATTCTATAATACAGAATCTGTGTTATTGTAATGTGATTTGCTTATATATGGAGCGGTACCTCTTGCCCCTGATGTGAGAGACCTCACAGCATGGGCTGCAGCAGACACTGCTATTTGAGGTGGCAGGACCACAGTCCACCTAGACCCTTCTTTAAGTCCCGCAGCATTTCACTGCTGGAATCATGGTGCTTAAGTTGGGCCAGACGAAAATGAAACATATTTGAAGGTGATTCTGTAGACTCCATCTGTTGTCAATGAAGAAAAAAGGAGAAACTCCGAGGCATTAATTCTCCCTGCGTATCTGAGACACACCTAATTCGAGACAGGGAGAATCACCTCCTAAGGATATTTCTCCATTGACTACAGCAGGAGCCAGACAAATGGCACGATTAGATAACTGACTGCTTAAGATTAAATGTAGGTGATACTGTTTTTCCAGGGGACAATACAAATTTAAGGTTAAATTCCTTTTCTCTGTTTCAGTAAGAGAGATAGATGCAAAAATGCATTGTTTTATCAAGTTATGAAAAGATTGGTGAGGATTTTTCAGTGGAGCTAAGAAAAGAGATTATTCAGTGACTTTATTCAGCCTTCCAGCTAATCTTTATTTCTCAGTCAGAAACTGTTCCTTACCATGAGGCCATCTGTTTCAAGTTCTTTCACTGCCGTTTTGGGTACAGAGATGAAAATGCAGCTAAATTGTGTAGAGAGCTGATAGAAAACGGGTCTTCAAATATATAATGCTGTTTCTGTACTAAGGCTGTTCACAAAGTTTTCGTGTAAGTGTTCTTATGGATTTCTGACCATTTAAGGTTGTTATGGTAAATATTGTCTTAAGGCCTAGCACTCCTGTTACGATGCAAGTGGCATCAGATTTGAATATCAGCATAACTAAAGACTGTCTCCCATCTGAAGCCCTTCTCCTTCTTCCAACAATGCAGTTGGTCATCCCAGCTCCATTTTCTGTCTTGACAGATTGTGATGTATGTTTGAGACCTGCTCTAACTTCTCAATTTAAGTCTTTTTTTTTTTTTTAGAGGTAAATAACTGCTTTTCAGGCAAAATCCAGGAGGCCCTCTTTTGAAAGCTGAATGAGTTTCTTCTTTGGTTTGTTGTGGGGTCTTAAAGAGATGTTTCCTGTTGCTTAAGTTCTTTCAAACTATGTTTTCTTTTGTCAGAAATTCCAGCAAGAAATTGGCCTTGGGTTCTTTTTTGCTAATTCAGCTACAGTCTCACGTATTACTTTTAAGCTGCCTAATGACAATGAACCTAGAGTTCCCATTTTATGAAGGCAAATGAGGGGAGGGGGGTATATTGTATCCTTAGAGGTTGCTTGCAGAATTTTTCCATTACTATGTGAGATGTTTTTAATGATGCATTGGTGGAAGGCAGAACAAATTGGTTTTGCTAGTCTATCTAAAATTGGTAAGAGTAACATCTCATGCCCAGAGTTCTCCTTTAAAAACAGTTAAACAAGTAATACACATTTGAGGCAATTTTTGTCTTTATTATGTTCTTTTTCTAGTACCATGAGCTCACGACACTCTGCCAGCCCTGTTGTTTTCACCAGTGCCAGAAGCTCACCTAAAGAAGAGCTTCATTCTGCTACTTCTCCCCAACTTGCACCTTCTTTCTCCTCCTCCTCTTCCTCCTCGTCTGGTCCTAGGACTTTCTATCCTCGCCAGGGTGCTACTAGCAAGTATCTGATCGGATGGAAAAAGCCAGAAGGGACAATAAACTCAGTGGGGTTTATGGATTCAAGAAAGTAAGACTGTTTTCTCTTGTTTGATTATTTGCTTTAATTATGAAGAAGCATTTTGATCTGTGGCAGTTCTCTGTGTAGAAGAGTTTAGACTATTTAATACAATCCTTTGTCTTCTGTAGAACGATTAATCTAGAGTTCTGCAGTTAAGTCTAAATATTTGATAGTTGGCTAATCTGGTTCCCTGTTAACTTGTAAAAGTTGTTTTTTATCATTTCTAGAGAGCTCTGTGGATTTCAGTCCTATTAAAGCTTATCTTTCCTTGGGACTTCTTAAAGGTGACTCAAAATACTATTTGAGCAAATATGAGAAATCCTCTTATCATAGAGCCCGAGTTTGACTTAAGCCTCTCATCCATGTAGTAGTACCGTACACGCTGTGCATTAGCTCTGTGGCACTCTGCGGTGCCTTGTGAAGATTGCAGCCTGTAGCCAGTCTAACTGGCTTAAAGCTTAACGCAAGCCAAGTTATCAGCATTACAGTATGCAAGTATCTCTTTTGGAGGAGAAATTGAGAAACAACCAGTGAAAATACTAGTGACTATATTGTTAAGTCAAGTATGACTTAGAAAGCAAGTGGTTCAGAAAGCCCATTTCAAAGTAATTTATTCAACCCTTCTTGGCTGTCATTGAGTCAGGCACAGTATCCCTAGGTGATACCAATAACTGGCTGTCAAAAGGACATGGTGAAACTTTGTGATAACCACATTATAAAAAGCCAGTGAAAATATTAAAGAAACTTGGTGATTTGCTGCTTTTGGGCTCACTGAAGACACTTGTGGTTTTGTTTTCTTTTTTAGTTTTGTGCAGAATGCACATTATTTTATTGGATTCAGTCCCTTCTTGGGAAAATGTATTACGATAATATTTGAATTATTTTATTGTATTGCTAGTTGATGTTTTTTAAACAAGCTTATTGCTTCAACAGGTATCCATTAAGGTGAGTCTTTGCTGTAGTAGTGAAACTTCTTCCGTCCTCTGTGCCCACTACTTTTTTTTTTTTTGAATTTAAAAAGTTGAGGGTTCTGTAATTCTTGTTGCATTCATGCCTCCTGCCCCAGGGCTTTGAGACCTGAATGTGTCTGTTCCATTTCATTTAAGACGTCACCAGAGCGATGGCAATGAAATGGCTCACCCTCGGCTGCGTGCTTCAGCGAGAGATCTACGAGCATCACCAAAAAGGACATCCAAGTCCACTGTTGAAGAAGAGCTGAAGAAATTGATAGATCTTGATAGCCCAACACCTGAATCACAGAAGAATTTTAAGGTATGTTAAGGCGAGAGACAGGATCTTTTCTATTCTCATCCATAACAGAAGAAGCAGATGCGAGATATTCCCTGAATTCTTATCATGGACAGAAAATAATCTGTTTGTAACAGACCACTAGAAAAATGCATTTGGGTAACCATTTCATTATTACAGTCTCTGCAATTATTACAGTAATTATTCCATAATTACAGTTTTGTGTGCAAATTTAAAGAGACTAGTATGCCGAATTGCCAAGAACATTTAGGACTGCTGAGTCATGAAAAATTTTTAGAGTCCATAATTAAGAAGAGAATGTCTTGATTTCTAGTCTCCATGTATAGTCAGTGCTTAACAGCTCAAGCTCATCATCCAGAGCCCAAATTGTTTCCACAGCAACCATGCAGAAGAGAGAGCTGCAACTTCTTTTTTTTGCTGGTAAAAACCCAAAGTAGCTAATTAAAACTTGTAAGTGCTAGGTTCCATACAGAGATTATTTCAGATGTTGCCTTTGAGGCTGGAGGAAAAAAACTTTGTCATTGGCAAGATACCTTTTTCTTACTTTTGCGGTAGTTTTGAGGGGAGTGGGACATGGATGATGCCAGCATCTTCTGTTGGTTTTTTTGAGCAAGAGGATTGATTGTTCCTGTTCCAAGAAATTCCATTTAAAAAGATGACCTGAGGACCATGAAAAGTGTGTATATTCCCAAGTTTCTTGTTTTTTCTGCTTTGGGGTCAGTGAATCAGTTCTTACCCTGATCTGTGTTTCCTGATGACTGTAACAAGTATGTTAACTTAGGTTGTGCTTTTGATAAATTTCAGGAAGTTAGAAACATTCCATCATACCAATAAATTGCATCTTTTCCATTTTACGAGTAATGTTATTTGTGCCCACTGTATGACTTATATTTCTTCTTACAGAAAGAGTTCTCTTACATTGTAAAATTTTTTGACAGTTTAAAAGGGGAAAAAAATAAAAAAAGAATGGTAATGGCCTGCATTAGTTAACTGCACCAAAAATTCTCCTTCTGTCTGTTGTCTGACAAAGGCTTTGTTTGATAGTAGAATTTGTTCTAGGCTGTGGTTTTGTTTGTTTTGTGCATTATTGCATTATCTCTCCAGCCTTCCTTATGTCCTTACCTTCCACTTAGGCATTATATTTTCTCAGACAAGTCACCCTGCTCTTTCCCCTTCTTGGTACCAGAAGAAAATTCTTACTCATATTGCCTATGTTGTGAGTCCATCAGATGTCCATCTCTGTGCAGCCTTTTAATCTCAGCATCTGATATTAACTGCTGTTTCCAGCTCCTAATTCTTTAATGCTAAGTGAAGTGCCACCCTCAAGTAAATATTCTTGACTCAGCAGCTTTTTCTTTTTCATTTCCCTCTACCACTTCAGGGCAGCTATTGTGAGATTTCACTGGATCATAGCATGAACCTGACTGAGCTTTTAATTGTCGGGGATAGGGGAGGAGGGAAAAAGCAGTTTGATCCTCCATGTGACACAGAGACATTTCTGTAGGCAAGGTTCATACTACAATGGGCATGTCCTCAGGGAGGCAACACAGAGGGGAGAATTTGACATAAGAGAAAGTTGGCATGTGACTTGGCTTCTTTCCTTCCTTGTCTTTTGATGATAACAGGGTTTTGGAAGTAATCTTAATTATTGATGATCCTTAATCATAAAACCAAAATGCACAGCAATCTTCTTACTAAAATTTGTACGGGTGGGGAGGGGGATGTTTGGCAGATTGTTTTGCCATGTACAGTATCAATAGACCCTCTTCCACACTCTTCTCCCACTTTTTAGTGTGGGATTTTGATCACAGGAGTAGAATACTGTCTGTTTAAACATTTTTTTCCTCTTTCTGAGAAGAGAGGACTATTTTTATGTGATAAGGATCAACTCTGTTTTACTTGCTCTTTTTGGAAGTCCTAGTATCTCCTTTTTTTGTTTAAACTTGCTTACAGAGCAAATGAGGGTGGTGAGGTCTCCATTTCTGTTTTCCACTTCTCCATAAAAGCCTTTGAACCAAATTTCAACGGAAACGTAAAGAAATGTTGTGTCTTGGAGGTAGTTACGTTGCTACAGGTTTCATGCAAATCAGAGTCTCTGTTGATGGGACTGGTTATGATAGCAGCTCGCTGGCATTGCCCTGCGGGTGCGTAACTCCGGGCTAACCCCAGCATTGCTTTCTCCTGTGTGCAGCGTGGAGGAAGCTGGGATGATGGTGGGGGTAAGACACAAGTTCTCTTATTCATGGGATTATTTGCTTAATTTTGATTCAAGTACTTCTGAAGAACCACAGTGGTGGTGGATGATCCTGGTTATTCAGTAATATGAGACTTGTAACTAGATGGCATTTGCTGGTACTCTGCCTGCAGGCAGGCAGCCTCCCTGGGCAGTGGGAGAACTCTGGTTTATGCAGCACTAAGTCTGTTTCTGTAACCATTTCTCTGCTACACGGCAGCTCTGGAGTCCATGAGGGCTGCCTGAGATTTTCACATCAGAAGTCTGAAGGGTATTTAAAAGGTAGAATGTGAGATAGGCTAAAAAAGATCTATATATGTTACCTAGTTTTAATCTCCTTCAAAGCCAATTCTTTTAGTTCTTTTTCATATCCACTCTGAAAAACTACTATGTTAATGCTTGCTTTCTTATTTTAAAATAAGTTTTAAAAAATTATTTCAAAACAGACTTCAATAGTTTCTTTACTGATTGTTTTTCTTGTTTCTTTTTGTTTTTATTAATGTGTAGTCACACACTCTGTCCTGTCAGTCTCCCTTTCCCAGCACTCCTACCACAAGGCGTGCCTTGCAAAGGACTTTGTCAGATGAGAGTATTTACAGTGGTCAAAGGGACCACTTCTTCACCTCGCGCGCCTCGCTCTTGGACCAAGCCATGCCAAATGATGTACTATTCACCAGCACGTACCCTTCTCTCCCAAAGTCGCTGCCGTTACGGAGACCATCGTATACTTTGGGAATGAAATCACTACATGGTAAGCGTATTTCTCACTTTTCAACCTTCACGGGAATTCTTTCTGAATTACATTAAGGGAAAATGTTTGTTACAGCAATTAGTAGTTCCATCTCGATTTTGCTAAAATGAGGATAGTCAAGTCACATGACTGAAAATAGAAACTAATACAGGAATTTAATTTTTTTTTTACTCACTTCAGTGGGTGTGAGACTGCATGACTAGTCATGCAGTTACCTCGTGGAGGGAGTATAGAAATTTGCTTCATTGCATGCAAGTTTTTGCCATTTCTTCTAAGAGTCCCCTGGATCAGTTGGACCAAATAATCTCTGCCTGGTTATGTACCAGGGACAACTTCAGGTGTCAGTTCTTCTAGTGTGGGATTATGGGAACAAAATACAGTTAGGAAAATAATGATATCAAAGTGAATAAATACTAGTGGACATTTGGATATACAACTATACCAGATGTAGTTTTATTGCACCAACTCTTTTTAAGTTCACTCCCTTTGCCCTATTTATTTTACAGGACTTGAGTTACTTATTTCAGTCACACAGCTAACAAGAAAAGAAGTTCCTTGCTAAACTGCTGTCAAGAAGGCACTCAGCCTTCCCGCATTAGTTTACTGAAAAGTCTCAGTAGGATTATCTGATGGGTTGTCTGTTGCTGCATGTGAATGTCTCAGTTGGTGAGAAAGGGAACTTTTCGCAGGTTCCCACTGTACCTCATAACTACAGAAATAGAGCTAGATCTCAGTGTAGGGTTCTGCAGTGTTTTCTGAAGAAGTACTTATCCTCTCTGATTTATTCTAGTATGTTTCAAGAGGAAGATGCAAGGCTATCAATAGATTCAACTCACTATAGTGGGACTAAACACAGTCTGTATTTAGATACACAGGATACATTTGACAGTGAAGGCTGATGAAAAAATCTATTTTAAATTCTTTTCATCTGTCTGTGATCACCCAGCATCAGTTTTCAGTGTTGAGCCTGATATTTTCATGAGCTGTTGTGTCTGTATAACATGTTTCTTGCATAAGAGTTAGGAAACTGAGCTCACTTAATTTCTGGTTTTATATACCCTAAAATAACTTGGTTATGCTTGTAACTGGCTGGTGGATTTTGGCTTTTGAGGGCTTGGGGTCAGATTAATGATGCCCTCTGAGTAGAAGTGGAAAGCAGCACTTTGTCTCTTTTCATTTAGCTGCGTGTATTTTCCAAAAAGAAAACCACAAAACCTTCTTTCGCGGTCATGTTCTCTTCCACACCAAACTGGTAACTTCTCCTAGCACATAACCTTTCTACATTTGTCAACAAAACAAGATTTTCTATTTTCCATAAAATGTAGGGTCTGCTTAATAAAAGGATTAGCTATTAGAGTGGCACACAAATTGTCTTCCCACACACACACATTTTTCCTTTTGCTGAGAGAAAGATTAAGTAAGCTGGATATTTTATACCACACGTATGTGTTGGCTTCCAGCTATTCAAAATTCTTTCAATTCAGAGATTCCAGAGCACATCTTTTTTTTTTTTTGAGGGAAAACAATGAGCTAAAAATGTTCATATTTACTCATCTGTCTTAACAAAACCCCTAATTTTAGAGGAGCAAATAGGTGCCAGGGAGTGTAGAAGCCCCAGCAAGCTGCAGAGCCCTCTAAAGTACCTTCAGCTTGTGCAGAGGCAGGAATCATTGGGTAGAAGAGTATTGCCTCCAGACTTAGTGCTTGAGGGAGTCACAGTGGCTATTGAAGTGTTCATCTGCAAAGATCAGAAAGGAGCCAAATGTTCTGGTGTTAGAAAACTACTGCAGTTGATCAAACATTCCATTGAATTTTTGTTCCAAAACTGCTATGCTGGATAAGTTAAGAATAGGATATTCAATAGTATTAGGAAAGGAATTTTGGAGTGTTTTTATGAAGTTTATAATCTATTCTGCATCGCTCTAGGAGAGTTTTCTGCCTCGGACAGCTCCCTGACAGATATCCAGGAGCAAAGACGGCAGCCCATGCCGGACCCTGGTCTTATGCCATTGCCTGACTCTGCCTCCGATCTGGACTGGTCAAACTTGGTAGATGCTGCCAAAGCCTTTGAAGGTAAGTTTTCAGAATATAACAGTTAGGATAGCTGGTCTTTGTGCATGCTTCAGTGTGGGTTTTGTGGTTGTTTGGGGGTTTTTTTGATCCTGACTTCTGCTATTGTTGTTTTCAGTGTTTCTGAAGCTTAGTCTGAAGCTTAAGTTCTTTTCAAATACCAACTCAAGTCTTCAGAGCCTGCAACTTTGTATGTAATATTCAGGTGCCATTTCTTGATGCTGGACTTCCTCTGTGCTCTGGTTTGGCCCAGTTGCTGTGAAACTGGCCACTTTCCATGTAGAGCAATCACAGACATCACAGCGGGTGTGGAAAATACATCTGGCACAAAAGTGCAAACACGACGTCAAATAGTAGGGGAAAAGCATATGAGCACATTACTGATTGCTTGCATACTGCACTTTAAAGAAGTATATATAGTGCAGCTGAAGTTTGCTACCAAGGTAATTTGGGAAATACACCATGTTGGTACATACTTTTCTGTTGCAGTTCTTCCCGTTGAGTACTCCAAATACATAGGTTTGCACCTAGTAAACTGAAGAGAACTGGAAACTGCCTAGATGCATTTGAATTCAAAAGTCATTGCAGTTTAGACCAAAAGGAATTTACCTTACTATACTCCAATGGCAAAGTCTTCTAGGCTTGTTAAACAGAAGTGTGTATTCCTAATATCTGCATAAATGCTGTCCCACCTTCATGGAAGTGTTTTCACTGATCCTGAATCGTTTAGACATCATTCAGCATGGTTGGAGAAGGCTCTGAAGTAACTGGATTTCTTGGCTGTTCTCTGGTAGTATCCTTATATGTCATTAAGATGTCTACCTGGGTGTTTAGGATGTACATGTGTCCTCTGTTCTGTTGCCATAGGAGTTGTAGGAGCAGCATGGCTCATATTTCTCCTGTGCAGTCCTGGGGAAGAGTATTCAAAGTCAGCCTTGGTTCTCAAGCGGAGATGAATTTGTAGTGATGGTTTTTTCAACACCACATAAGGGTGAAACTCAGATTTTGATGCATTTCTCTGTGGTTGGCAGTTTTCTTTTTAAAAGATCCCCTGGGTTTTGGTGACATTTATTTGACTGTCCTCATTAACTTGAATTTTGTAGGCCCCAGACTCTCTTGTGTTTCTCTTTAGAAGTGCAGAGACAGTCAGTATGGTCAAGGTAACAAACTGACAGCTCAGATGAAAAGCTGGGGTAATATGTTGGCTGGCCCCTTCATATATTCAAATTTGGCTTGGAGAGAGTTCTTAGTATAATCCTATTGGCCATTGATTATCTGGTCTCAAT
This sequence comes from Sclerurus mexicanus, assembly GCA_013396755.1. Lineage (NCBI taxonomy): Eukaryota > Metazoa > Chordata > Aves > Passeriformes > Furnariidae > Sclerurus > Sclerurus mexicanus. The sequence continues at coordinate 15,366 of VWZF01000451.1, read as the reverse complement.
ATAATCCCACTCTCTAGTCTCTGCCAGGTGCCAGTAGGGATTGACAAGTACTAAGGAGCCTAAAATTTGATTTTTGGACTTGGACATGTCTTCTACATCATTGATTTGTGTCTTCAGCACAAGCCCCTGAACTTACAAGTGGTGATATCTGTACCAGCTGAAAGAAAAGCTGCCTGGATCCCAGAGCTACACCAACCTTTAGTATTTTTATTCCCAAGGGAAAAAAAAAAAAAGAGGAGCGGGAAAAACTCCATCAAATATTACGTTGTGTTAATTTTAGCCTTGTTGAAAGCACAAAATAAAAATTTGCCAAACAGAAAAAGATGGTACTTTTCTGTGTCCAGTGAAAGTCCAACAGCTGCTGAGGGAGAAAGAGGTTCATTTGTTAAATTAATTGTGTTTGTGTTACTGTTTATAGGAGAGGTAGGGGCAGACAGTAGTTTGCAGCCACGCCATACATGATAGTGATTTAGAGATGTGTTAAACCATCTGAGCAGTTACAGGACAAAAAATATAGACACAAGGAAGGAAAGAAGTTTAATGTTTCAATCTGAAAATATTTTATAAGACATAAGGAAAAAATTTTGGATTCTGAAAAATGACATTGGTTATTTTGTTTTTCACATGTGAATTGTGCACAGTGAGCTTATCTTTCCTCAAGATAAAGAGATCCTTTATGAGCTGAAGGAAGCTAAATATAGTTATTGGGTAGCATCATGCAGTTGTACCTGGGAAGTTCTGCACAGCACTGTGTGTTCCAGCTTGAGTTCCTGCCTCTCTTGGAACTGGACTTGGGTGGACTCACAAGCACTGCTGGGGTATCTCTGCTTTGCACTTTACAGCATCTCCCTCTGGAGAGCTTTTTAGCCTGAGAGTGGTGCTTGGGCTGTGTGAGCATACAGTGCTGTGCCAGAGCTAGTACTTGCTTGTTGAATCCAGTACTGTGGAAAACCTGGTGCAAACACTTGCAGTGCCGGTTTACTTCTGTCAAGTGGATACTGGTATTTCCTATGATCACCTGATCGCGCTTGAGACAGACTTAGATTGCTTCAAGATCCTGCAGCATAGGTGTTGTGCTATGCATGAAAAAATAGTCATTACTGCTGCCATTGTTTTTCCCTGTATGTTTGCTTTCCCAGTTCAGCGAGCTTCATTCTTTGCTGCTGCTGATGAAAATCACAGACCTGTGAGCGCTGCCTCCAGCAGTGATCAGGCTGAGGACCAGCTTACTGCACAGATAAAGCCTTATACAGGGTAAGTAAATGCACCAGCTGTGCAGGCTTTGTCATTTACAAACCAAAAATCTTGATTTGGAAGCTATCTCCAGGGTTCACAAAAGAACTCTTCACAAGTTCTGATAAAGATGGAGGTCAGAGGTGAGAAGAAAGTAAGTCCAGTTGAACCTTTTTATAGGTTTTTTTCTTGTCTGAGGCATTCATGAACCTGTCCAAAGCAGTGGTAATTCAAGGCACTTAGAATGAGCTCAAGTAGAGAGAAGTCAAGTGATGGGATGGCTCCAATTAAGCATGAGTTAAATTTGTTCTGTTGTTTAATGTGCTGCCTTTGTTCCTTGTACTCTTTATTGTGTTCTTCTTGCTCATTTTGTGAATTCTTAGTGTACCCAAGTGCATATCTTCATAAAGCCCCTTGGTACAGACAAGACTGTTAGCTACCCTGTGTGAAGACAATACCTATTCTTGTTTTCTGCTTTCAACAGTAAAGAATCTCCTCCAACTCTTGCCTCCAAAGTGGACCAACTGGAAGGTTTGCTGAAGATGCTGCAAGAAGATTTAAGGAAGGTAAGCATTTAATTTACAGAAGAATCTCTAAGACATATATTTAGTGCTGTTGGGGGTGCTAATAACTGTGTAATCCTGCTTTGCCGTGCCTGAGCCTGTGACAGTCTCATCCTTGCATGAGAAAAAGACATTTCTTTGTTACCTTTCTCAGGCTTCTAATTATGCACGGCTAGGATGGCATGTCTCAAGCTGTAGGTGTTTGATTCCTCTGCCTAAATTAGGAGGGTGATTCACAGTACCTTCACTCCTAATTCAGGTGACACTGTGAGAGGCTTCAAGTTAGTCCATATAAATGCATCCTGCTGATGTTGAAAAGTTGACAGTAGTATCTAAACATGTAATTTCTACTATGGAAACTTCCTGTATTGTCTTAACGCCTACTTGGTCCAAGAAGGACCTGCTGTGGTGAGATGAAAAGTCTCTTAGCAGGGGAAGTATTTGCAGCAAGATTCTCTATCCCTTACTTAGTTAACCAGGAGCACCTGTATGTACAGAACAGGTCATGCCAATGTTATTGGTCCGCTTGGGGAGCCAGCTTCTGTATTAGAATTTAATACAGAAAAATCCTGCACATGCAAGCAAAACATGAGGAAGGAGATGTCACTACTGTCCCTTGGATGTAAACCCATGTGTTACTGCACATAAAACCCTTATAACGAATTAGACTCATGCTCTCTTAAGAGATTCTTGCTGCTCCACATAGATAGGAAGCATGACCTAAAATTTCCACTAAGATCTGTACTTTTCTTTATGCCTAAGGAAAAAGAGGACAAGGCCAGTCTTCAGGCTGAAGTGCAACACTTGCGGGAAGACAACTTGAGGTTACAGGAGGAATCCCAGAATGCAACTGAAAAACTGAAGAAATTCACTGAATGGGTTTTCAACACAATTGATATGAACTGAGAATGGTGTACGGGGAAGGAAACTATCTATGAATATTATTACTGGGACTTAAGCTTTAATGCCACCTTAACTATGACATGTGAAAGTATAGTCAGAGCAATTCCCTGTTCTTCATCCTCCAACAACCCTTTTTTGCATCTCTGCGCGCACTCAGAACGATTGCAGATCAACAATCAATGTCTGCCTTTTGTAGAAAAAAACAAAGTAAATAATTTTAAAAAGGTAAAATAAAAGTTTAACTGCTAAAATGTGAATGTCTATTTTTTGCACATTGTCTCTTTATCTGTTATGTACAAAATGATTTGGAGGCGGGATCAGGCTTACTGTTCATAAGCCTCTGTTTCCATTAACTCCTTTCTCTCTGTTTCAGGTAATCTGCTTTTCCTTGCAGCTTTGGCAAATATTATGACATCTAGAAAATTAGAAAGAAATGTTTACTTTACTGCTCTTCTAACATTGTTTTCTGAAGTATGCCACAGACAAGGGGATGTAATGCAATGTTTTAGGTGTCTCCTTAGCAATTTGCGCTTGATTACCAGTGCTACCTTCCCATACATTACAGAGAAGGTGTGTCTATAGTGTATGGTACAGTACAACCAGCATCATAACATTGAGAGAGACTAGAGAGGTGAACCATGGGTGAGGCATATTATCACACATCTATTGCATTAGCATTTCTGGTGGCTTTTGTCTCCTGTGGAAACAAATGGCTGCAAGGACCTTTACAAACAGCAGAACTAGGCATGCTGCAGTTCATACCATGTCAGGCAGGCTGGGACATAACAGTACTGCGGCTGTATTGCTAAAGTACAGCCCCCCTTCCCTTCCAGGGGAGTCTGTTGCTTGCATACGTGCAGAAGACTTAGGCTGAAGTTGTAAAGAGATTAAGATTTCTTTTCCCTGAAATGTCCTTGTGAAAATCCACACAAACCATCTCTGTGTACCTGCCCTCCCATTCCATTTCTCTGGACTACTCAAATCGCAGAAGATTTGAGAAAAGTTTATTCAAGTTGTGTTTTATTGCATGAGAGATCTTATGAATCCTTTACTGTGGAAAATAGAGGAATATGTAAAGGGGAACTGGAGAAGTGTGTTTTTTGACACACTGGGACAGGATTGGAGCTCCAAAATCCCCAGTCCCCAAGTGAAACTGTCTAGCGTGAGTTTTCCCAAACTGCCTCATGCCAGCAAAGTTAATTTCTTGTTCTTTGAAGGAACAGCTAACTTGCCACAACATGTTACCTCTACAGAAAATACCTTTTAGGTGTCAAAATATGACTTTTAAGCACTGCAATCTGCACAGGCGTCGAACTGTGCAGTGTGCTGAGAAACCCTTTCTACTCCCTTCTGAGGATGCAGTTACTACCTTAGTAAATATTGCCTTGCATAAAGTGCAGTGGGATTTAGGGGTTAATTTCGAGAGCAACCTCTCCCTCCCGTTACCACATTCTCAAATAGACAGATTAAAATCATTGGCATAGTCTTGTCACAGACTTCCATGCTCTTTTCAGATCCCTTTTTCATGCTCTTTAATCTTGCTGCACACAAGTACACACTACACTTCAACCTCAAACTTCATTTGTGATGCTAATCCCCATGGAGTTCTTCTCTAATGTTTTGTCATGGAAATGGATCTCTTTGGAACTATTTCTGGAGTGCTTTTGTAAAGGTTTAGAATGTCTTGGGTTTTTTAATGACTTGTATGAAGGAGATTTATATAATGCCTGATATTATTTGTAAATGGGAAATATTGCTAACATCTCTGAGCATCCTGAAGTCTTGCTTTTATTCTCTTTTATTTTTAAGTTTGGTTTTATTTTATTTCAAAAAGTATTTTGGGACTTGGGGCAGACTATTTATTAGAGTTTTGCAACAGAGTTCTTCTTGTATGATGCCACTGAAGGCTACTTGTAAAATTCTGACAATAAAACTCATTTTAAAGGTTCTTCTAAACCATTTTCTTTTGATTTTGTTTGATTTGTTGTTTAAAACTTTCCAGAGTGTCCATTTTTTCTTGTTTTCTTCTCATACCACTTTTCTCAGTGCTTATTGATACAAGAGTTCCATTCTCTATCAGATTCCTAATTTTTATTCCTTTGAAAGCCATTACTTCATCCCTTGACTTTTTACTTGTGTGACTGCGGAAATATATTTTCTTCCCTCATATACAAGGGTTTGCTACCTTTAACAGAGACTGTGAGCTTCTCTGGAATGATGGTGAAGGAGACACAGCGGTATTTTTATAATTTATCAGGATTTTAGTACTTTCTTGGAAAAACTGAAGCTAGTATAGGTGAAAACCAAAGTCTCCTGGCACATCTGCCCAAGGACACGCACAGCTTTCAGCATCCGAGAGCCAAACCTGTGAGCATGTAAACCTCAGGTATTAGATTTGGGGGGTGGGGGAGATAATCCATTTGTTTTCTTTTGCAGATCTCTGACTTGGGAGATGGCCTTGGACCTGTTTTCAACAGACTTTTTTTTGGCCCAGTGGATCAGTGGATTCTGAACAGCTCAAAAATGTGGAACTAGGTCAGTCTGCAGGAAAGCATCTTCCAGTTCACTGAATAGATTCCTACAAGGCACGTGGGGAAAGAAAATTCATCTCTTTCTAGCAGAGAAGTTACCCAACCAAGAGAGCTCTGAAACAACAAGAGCAAATAGAAGCATCTGATGAAAAATTGAGCTTGACTCTTGGAAAGAAAACTAGATGCTGTCTCACAATTTGTAATTGGATACTGGTAATTGAGTTGAAGGAGAAAGTTTCCTTTGGGTCAAGGAGTCGCCCTGTCCACATCCATAATGAACTCGTGCTGGAGATTCCCACGCTTCACCACACACACACTGCTAGGTCAGCCTACACCAGGGCAAGATTTAACTTGCAGGCATCTCCTTACAGCCTGAGTAGTTACTGGCCCAAGCAGAAGACAGGTGGCTGTGGGAGGAGTGTGGGTAACAGGGGCCACCTTTCTATTACACCCATTTCTCTCAAGAGAGTAGTGTTTCATATTCCTGGAAACCATTTTGTATTCCTTGTCTGCATTCCAGTGCAAAGGTGCTGTTCTTCCTGTGAAAGATTTTTGGACAGCTGGATGTGGCTGGTACAGCAGCAGAAGCCTGCCTTCTCTCAAAATCCCCTGATCAGGGTGTGGGGGAGCATCACCACAGAGGGGCTACAGCTTGCGTGATGGATAATGCTCTTAGGAGAAGCGATGCTGGGCAGATCAGAGATCTGATCACAGATCAGAGGGTAACAAGGTGTGGTAAGAGGCGAGCTGTGAGGAACACAGGAGCAGAGATTGCGAGGGGAGAGGCTGAGGAGCTGGTTACGGGGTTAAGGGAGAGGAGGTGGGATGAAATGCAGCATTTCCAGGCTTTACTCCTCTGAAAGTGTGGTCACCATATGATTGCATGTTGCTTCTTTGGGAGGCTCTGTTCCAGCCCAGTGAATGAGTATTGTGAGAGAGCATTTCCCCCAGCTTTTCCTGTTGAGGGAAGGGTCCCCATGAACCCGGCACAGCTGGGAGAATTGACTGGTCTGCTTTTAAAATCTTTATGTAATCTTTCTCTCGTCTCCTAGTGCTGCCTTTTAGGCTGACAGCTAACAAATCCTCCTTTAAAGCAGTAGGCTGTCTCCTAGCTGACAGATCAGTGTGGTGTTCCTCCTGTATGTGAGCAACTTGCTTTGCTGCAAGACAGCAAGGGAGCAGAGGCAGTTGCAGCTTATTAGCTGGCACGGCATCCAAAGCTGGATTCCCTGGAGGAGCGATGGCACTGTCCCCCCCACACTGCTGCAGCTGGCGCAAAGACATGGGCTTTGCTGAGGTGGTTACTAATGGACAGGAGCTGGGCAATGAAATGACAAGCCTTGTACAGATACCTTCCTGATATTAACTGTGGTGAGGAAATCCTTGCTGTATTTTTTAAGGCAGTGTTGGAGAGAAAATAATCTCATCGAAATATTCAGAGCTCTGCAGTGAGAGCTCCTTCCCGTAGCAAATTCAGTTGGGCATGGGGGGAGTGAGGCTAGGGAGTTGGTGTGAGTCAGACTTTTTGGAGGCCGAGCTCTAGATTTAGAGCTCCAAGGCAGGCAGTGGCTGATGGCAGTCACCTACACCCCCTTTCTGCAATGAAGACCAGTTGCAGCCACTGCTTGGGAAAGGCAGATCCTCTCCTACTTTCTGCAGCAGCTGGGGTAATCATGCTCAGCTTTGGGGAGACAGAGCTGGCTCCTGGGAGCCTTGTGGGGTTTTGCCCCACCTGGTATGCAAGGTCATAGCAAACAAGTCCCTCTCTCTGGCTTTTCCTGTGCTTGTGTAGACCTGTCTCCCTCCAGAAGGTGATTGCAAGTGTGTCACAACCAGCTTGTGTTTCTCCCAGGTGTTTGTTGTCTGAATGATTTAAAGTGGGCTGGGCTGTTTCTGGCACAACAAAGTCTGGACAATTTGAATAGGAACACCTCTGGGAAGTAAAACCATGGTGCTGCAGCAGGATGCATGGCTTTACCAAACCACAGGGCTGGGGGCTGCAGAATTTCACAGTCATAGAATATGCTGAGTTGGAAGGGGGGATCATTAAATCCAACCCTTAGCCTTGCACAATTTGTGGTCTATCACAGGGTAACTCAGGTTAGAAGAATGTCCAGGAAGTCTCTTGTCCAGCCAGGTGCTCTGGACTTTATCCAACTGGGTCTTGAAGAAAAACTTCCAAGGATGGAGACTGCATGGTCTCTCTGGGCAATGCATTACTGTCTTCATCATGAAAAAGTTATTATTAGTAGAAGGGTATAACCTTAGCCATTATTGCAGGCTGTGTTTTGCCTATATTCCTTCAAGAGCTCATAATACAGGAGTCTGCACCCTCTTTGAAAACCTACGAGGTGTCCCCTGCCTGGGGCCAGCAGCAGAGCACCCACACTTGCTCTTTTCCCTTTGTTGAGCCTGGCAGGAAGGAGGCCCTGCAGCTTGGTGGATGCTGAGCATTGTTTGCTCCACTAATCAACTTCCTACAGTACAGTTCTGATTTGTTTCTAGAGATTTCTCATTCTGCACTCAGTACAAGATCGAGCCCCCTGGCTGACCTTCACTCTGTGCTGCCTGCAAGGACACACGTGCTGCCGGGTGGGGAGCTATAGCTGAGGGCACAGGATGCTCTTGGCAGCTGAAGAAGGCTCATCAGCTCTTGGCATGCAAAGAAGTAAGAGACACAAACTAGGATGTGTTCAAGGACTGGGACTGAACATGGTTTCTTAACCTCATGTTGTGATAGTGGCAAATGCCACGAACTAGTAACTAACAAAAGGTTTCACGCCAGAGGGGCAAAAAACCAGGGACTTGTCCTGCTGTTTTAAAGTTCATTCCTATTCTTTCCTCTTGCTTCCTCCCACCCGCTCCTGCACTTTTCTTCCAGCAGTTTGGCTGCTGACTGCTGTTCTGCTTCCCAGGATCTGGTACAGCAAGAGGGACTGCTGTGCCGATCCTGGCAGTGAAGCTGTGTCTGCTTGTGGCTGAGTCTGACTGAAAGGTGAGCCTGAGTTGAGCACTTCGCTGAACTGAAGAGCTCGACTGCTCACTTGATTTTTGTGAAAGGAGTCAAGGCACATTTGCATCCTCCTTGTATCTCACACCTAAAACAAGTTCGTTTATCTGGAGCTGGGAGGCTCAGTGATAGCTGTATGGAAGGAACAACCTATGTCATGCCCAAATTGCAGTGTGCCAAGAGATAACACCTGGGATGCGTCTACCCATGCAAAGCAGAAACAACCAGTGTGTACTTGCCTGGCCCTTCTTTGGGGTTCTGACTCAGTCCGGCTCTGCACAGAGGAGCAGCCCAGGGCTCTGCTGTGACAGCTTCTGCTGCAGGCGTAGTGTGGATGGTGGTTTGGGGACCCTTCAGTCTCTTGTTTGCTCTCTGACCCATCGCAGTTGATCGTCCTCCTCTTTGTGATTTTTCTCTCAAGACTTCCATGGCCTAAAAGCAACACTGAAACTAGCATTAGTTCCACAGCTCTGATTTATTTGCCCTGATTTTGGAGTTAGATCTCAGTTCTTCACTCACTAAAACCATGTAGGTTTTAGCTGTATTTGGTTCTTAAGTTAACCATCTTTATTAGACACTCAAAATTTGGGTCATAACTTACACAGAGGAGAGTCATCAGAATCAGAGCATGTAGTGTGGGGCTCTGGTCTGCTGTAAGATGTCCTCCAAAAGTCCTGCAGTCTCAGTCATGCTACCTGCGTCGTCTTGTCTTTGTGGCTGGAGTGGGCAGAAATGATGGGAAGTGCCTCACAGGAAGGTGTTGGCAGGCAAAGACATCCCTAACTGGGGTCGAGAAAAGACAGGTTCTTCACACAACTATCAACAGGGGAGCCACAACTGGCCTGGACAAGAGCCCTTGAGGTGTTTTCCCAGCAACTTAGTGGCCAGCAGAACAGGAAAATCCAGGGCTGCTTGAGGTGAGATGCCAAGCATTTCGTGGTGAGAGAAGGGAGAGGCAGAATGAAACCCTGCATGTAAGCACACACAGTCTCACTCAAGTTTCTCAAGTAAGAAGCGACAGGCATCTTTGGGAAAACAGAAAATTTTGCTGAAGCTTCATGAGGTGTTGGGTTTGGTTTTTTGGGGCATGGGGGGCAGGATTATGTTTAAGGGATACTGTCGACCTGCAGTCTAGTCTGTTTTAAAATAGACTATTTTTAGTGGTTTTGTACAGGGCAGATTTTAAAAGATCAAGTGGCAGTGTTTGAATACACAGATAAAGGCTGTATCAGTTTCACAAGGTGCTGAAGTAGGTTGAATGCTAAATTTTTGCTGGCTTCTGAACATCACCTCTGTCCTCACATGAGGGGGGAAATCAGCAAGGTTTCCCCTTACATCGTACTTGTGGGCTTTGTAGCCACAATCAGCCCAAAACAGAAGGCTTGAAGAGAAAGAACCACGCTTTCAGAATTGCATCTCTCTGGTTTGGGAAAGAGAACAGAAAAACTTGAGTCCTTCGGGACCTGAAAAGAGGTTGCAAAACAAGAAAGCAGGCTCAGATTTTCCAAGGGCACCACGGGGCTGGCTGTTGGGAGTCTGACAGGGATCTCCCAAAGGGCCAGAGCGGGTGAGGTGCCCAGCTGGCAGCAAGCCTGGCATGCCTGCCAGGAGCACAGGGCAGCTCTGTGCTCTGGCGGTGCTTGGCCTGCCACCGTGTCCCTCGCCCAAAGCTCCAGGCTGAGCTCAGAAAACTATGGGTGATGTATTCCTTTTTAAAATATGATTAATTTACATGCCTGACTTATGTCCATTTGTGTGGAAACTTAGTACAACAAAACAGGAGATTTTATCAGTTAAAAAGAATAACATGAAGTATAACAGAAATCCAGATGATTTTATTAGACCTTACTGTTTGAAAAGGCATTATTTTTGGTTAGGTTTTAGTTTGGTTTGGTTAGAAAAAGTGGGATAAGTCTTTCTTCTTCAGTTTCCCATTGGTTTCTCAGCTTTACATGAGCTGATCGCTGTATCACACTGACTGGAAAACTGAAATGAGGACTATGTTGCTTGCATGTGCATGAGGAGCACCTCTTGGTGAGACATGGCTGTAGATTTTCAGCAACCATTGATTCCTGTGTCTTAGTCAGTGGTTTCCATGCATTCATTGGGTTATCTGTTTTCAGAAGTGTCAGGAAAAAATGTCCAGTTGGAGTAATTTTCATACAATGTTAATACTATTAGCAGACTGTAGCATATTTCTGTATATACTGGTCTATGCTGGCTTTATTTTAAAATGGTAGGATCAGGAAGCTCAATTTACACATACTGGGAACAGGGCCTGGAGAGCCAGGTTTGAAAGACTCTTTTCCCAGCTCTGTAATGCTTCTGACGTGAGACCAGAGGGGACAGTGTGAAGGTCCCCTGCTACCCAATCAGTAGTTCTGCACACCCAATCTTCAGGGCACCAGCATCCAACATTTAACTGCTACTGTGTACTCACAACATCAGTGCCTTGTATGTTAGGTGTGACTAAAAATCACTTTCTGCAATGAATTTACTCACCAAGGCATTTAAAATCTGTAGCAACCTTTGAGGACATTGTAATCTTAGTACCATCCACTTCCCTCCAAGTTCTCTGTGGTCGTGGTCTGATAAAACATACCCTAAGCTACCTGACAGGCAAATTGTGAGATGTACAGTAATCCGTTAATTATTTATTCATACAAGACTTGGGTAATCAAACTATTCAGCTCCTTGTAATGGTATTTATCAGCCAGTCTTGCAAAGACTTCTTAAATCTTAATAACATGTTTGCATTGCCTGCCATGGGAAAACATATTAATGGATTTGTTTTCACATTTTCAAGGAATGATGTAGCATTGCAGACAGAACCAGGCTGATTCTGAAATAAATTTAAAGAAGAAAAAAATAAAAGTAGAGACATTATGATTCTGGCCTGTCTCTAGCCATCTGTATATTTAGTGTCTCACTGATGGCAGCTGAAAGTTTCTTCTGCCACCATGTCTATCCTCTGAGATCTGGTTTAATTTCTGAGACCAGATATATTAAGAAATTAGTTCTTGTTAAACTGAAAAATGTTTATCCTCCTCTGGGTATGAATAAAATAACTGTTTGTTTATTTCATCTAGTATTCTAAGTTATTCTACTTGATTTGAAGAAGTACTCCCCCTCTGGGGCACACGTGAGCTCCAGGGATTGGTGGCATTGGATGAGATGGAAGCCGGGCTGGCTCAGTGTTCAGCACTGGGCGTCAAGGTACAGATACAAGAACAGGGCAGGCATACAGGGTTATCCCCCCAAAATACCCCTGCAGTGATTTGCTTTAGGGACTCCTTGACTACTAGAAGGGTCATGATTGTATGCAAAAGCTCTCTCTCAGTGGATTTTCTTCCATAAACTTTTGTTTTATGTCTTTCAGAACCTGTGTAAGCTTCCTGGATCTGTCCCACAGAGGCTGTGCAGGTAACTCCCCATTAGCTTATTTGGAATTTCCACCCACTAGTTCACCTGACTCTCCTCACTTTATACAAGGCAGGGACAGCAAATAATCACTCCCTGTTTACTGTCCCTAAACCACTTATGGTTTAAAATACCTTTACTGTATCATCCTTCAGTTGTATCTTCTCCATTCTTAGTCTGGCCTTAATCTTACTTTCTGGAAGTATGGACACACTTTCAAATCTTTCCAATTGCTCTTCTGCGTGACCTTTACGTTCTGCTAAGTCCTTCTGCAGATGGCAGGACCAGGAGTGCATGCAGTCTTTGGCATGCAGATGCACAGATACATGAATGTGTTACGCACATTCTCCACTGTGTTCACACCATCCCTTCCCAAAGTATTCCTAACACTTAATTTTCGAACTGCTACAGAACATAAACTAAGTTGACATTATTTCTAAGAACTGGCTCAGGAGCCTATCTTGATATAATGGAGTCAGCACTATTTTGCCCATGTCCTTTATTTTGCAGGTTTTCTGCTGGCTTCTCACCTTGTCACTTGGTACCATATGGTTGTTTTGCAGCTCTTCACAGATAACTCTTCTGTTTTACTCAGCATATCCTCCTGCCACTGGGAGGTTTGTCGCATTTATTACCCACTTGTTTGCCGGGTAATTTACGGAGTCCACCAAACACTGCTGCCTTCAACACTCATCCCTGGTGAACTCCTTCTATCGTGAAAGTTTGCTCCTTATTTCCACCTTTTGCTTCATCCACTCATTATCCTGTGAGTTTATATTCCTAGCAAACCTTTGGGAAAGAAGCTTGCTTCAAAGCCCTACAGTAGGATAAGCAGGTGCTTGTATGCACTGACTCTTTCTTGTCCATACACTTGATGGCCGCTTCAAAGGCTTCTAATAGAGTTTCCAGCAGGAAGACAACATGGACAAATTTCTCTTTCATTTGGCTTAAAATATTCATTGACTCAGGGATGGGAATTTCTAGCCTGGTGATGGTCATTTTATCTGTTGCTGTTTGAGTGAGTATTGGCTTTCTCCAGTTGAAAGTGGAACCAATGGCAATGGAAATGAGTGACAGAATTGCATGCAGCCCACGCACGAGGATGATTAAGAGAGAGTGAGAGATGTAGATCTGAAAAGGTTTCTTTCAATCACCTTCTCCAAAGTGAAGTCCAGTCTCCATCATCCAACTGCTCCTATTCCTCCCAGAGAAGACCTAAACTACTGAACAGTCTTGCACTGTCTTCAGAGAGTTTGAGGGGTGATGTGTATGGGGAAAAGGTCTGGGACAGAACCACTGGAATTGGGAACAATGCAGGGATGTGTATGCCCAGAACTCCTACAATGGGGAAGGGAATGGGGCCCTAACATCTTCCAGGTAAGTTGGAAGGAGAGACCTAAGAAACAGGGAGGACTACCAAATTATGTGCTGCATTTGAAGGAGAAGTTGGAAAACCCAATAAAAGGAAACAGGATGGGTAGAAGACAGGTTTGAGGCACACACAGCCATCATGGGGGAAGGACCTGCAAGTAACCATTGGAATGAAGAACAGGACAGCAGGCAGAAAAACAGTGGGTTAGCTCTTCAGAGCATTTCCCTTTTTTGTGGATGTCACTGCTCTGAGCAAGTTTCTTGCGGATATTCACAACCCCCTGGGAGAGGTAGGGAAAGCAGGGATGAACATTACCAGTGATGGGGGGAAAAAGGATGTGGCTGAAATGAGGTAGGTATAGGAGGATTACAATTAAGTCAAAAGACAATTGGTCAGCAAGGAATTGTTTTACTTTTAGGCTTGCAGTAATGGTGTGAAGCTCTGGAGAGGAGCAGAGAAGCACTTGCCCAGCTCAACCCTTTGGCACTCCTGTCCTTAGGACTTTGTAAATGCAAATCACAGCTCTCTTCCCCAGGTAAAAAAAAGTACCTGCATTTATCCCAGAGTGACTAATCCCACCATGTTCCCCAAGGATAAATTTGGCATAAGGAGACCTTTTCCATACATAACCTCTGGGATAAAACCAGGAACCCTTTGTAGGGTATTAGCTGATACAACAATAATGTACTTTTTCATTCATATTTTATTTGTGAGGCCTGTTAGCTATTTCCAAAATGTGCTTCAGGACTGCATGGTCTCCATGGAGAGGTTTCTTTTTGCTGTGTCAGGTACTTTGGATATTGAGAGATTATAAAAAAAAATTTTGCACATGCCAGTTTTCCTCCAAGTTTTTTAAGAAGGCAGAAGAAAGCAGTAAGCTAATGCCAAGACAGAGCCAGGAACTTGGCTTCAAGACTCTTTTACTCTCTTTGGGCTCATAATCACATGGACCTAGCTGCTTCTCCCATCACTGCTATGATTTCTTCAGACGTGCTCAAAGCCTTTGGAAATTGCCTGGTCCAAGTGGCTTTCAGAGAGCCACAAGGCTGCTTCTGTTTCATTCTCCAGTCGTTGCACTTACCAAGCATCGAGTTATGGGAACAGCCTTGTGATGGCTGGGAGCTACTCAGACGGTAGCATAAGCCCCTTGGCTTGGAAAGGGTTTTCAGCAGTGGAGGGGATTTCTGATCCATGCTGGATGAAGTTAATAGGAAGATCTGCATGGAATTCAGGATGTGCTGGCTCACATTGGGTAGGAATTTGGCAGCTTGCATGGCTGTCAGACTGCAATGTCATGTGCCTTCGATGACAGACAGGAACTGGGAGAAGAAGAGCAGATTGTGGCCTGCCAGGCAGCTGGGAAGTAGCCTGATGTAGTAGAAAGGATCAGACATGGCTGAGAACACCAGCTTTTGCAATGATGAAGGGGAGATAGGCATGAGTCACAAAATACTGTCCTTGTCTTTAGCATGTTTTTCTGACCATGATCTGAAAAAAATACCAAAACTCAACCATTGGAAAGATTAAGAAGGTAATACCTGAGAAATGCCTGACATTTGCCAAGAAATTCTGGCATATTCAGGGTTGAGGAGGTGTTAGAAATGTTTTTCCTGTGGCAGCTTGGTTAGGGCTTCTTCTAGCCAAAGTCCACTGGTCCAGTGAACACAGCAAGATCTTTGACCCTGACCACAAGAAATCAGGCCGGGTTCTGTTTAAGTGCACTTCACATAGTTTGACCAGAACATGTCTACTGGATCTCATAGATGTTGTAGTTAAGTGGGACTGGTGCTCTATAACAGGCTGCTTTCAGGTGCTTCTGATTCAGGTGCCCTCGAGGTGTCAGGCACCCCTGAAGGCTTTTCTAGCTGTCCCCTGCAGGGCACTCTGCCCTTCCTACCTGCCACAGGTAATTTGAAAGTACATGTGGATGCAGACCTGGAAACTTCCCTGTGAGACGTGTGACACTTGACTGGGAAGCAGACTCCTCATGGGATCAGGTGAGCAGTCCTTTCCTCCCTGCTTCCCTTTGGAAGCGAGTGGCTCCTCTCGCTGTGGGTCGAAGAGCTGTCTCGTGTGAGCAAAGACACGCAGGACTGGTTAGCTGCGGGGGAGAGATACCCTGGTAAGCCACGTGGAGGACTTTTTTCCCTTCCCACGAAGTAAAAGGGAGGAAGAAGGAGGGGGAGGCTCCTACGGGTCGCTGCGATTCTGCGGGTGACTAACTCTGTTGCGGTCAGTGTGGGCACCTAGAACAGGGCTGTGGGACTTGCTCTGGGACACCCTGTAGGTGCTGGGGTCCCGCGGCGGTGCGCGCCGGGATGCGCGGGTCCAGGG
>VWZF01000449.1:670021-683869 GCA_013396755.1 Sclerurus mexicanus | reverse complement strand
CAGCTGGTGAGCGGGGCCGGGCCGGGGCGCGCCGGGTCTGCTCGCACGGCGCTCTGCGCTCGCCGTGTTTACCTCCACCCCCCTCCCCGCAGGCGGAAGGTCTGCTGTGCCGGCTGCAGGAGAATTTCCAGGCTCTGGCGGAGAAGTTAACGCTGAGAAATATCCTCTGTGGGCGCGGGGAGCCTGCCCCGCCGAGGGGATGTCGGCTCCTGTGGGGGCAGGCGGGAGGGAGCTCTGCCTTTAACATCGGGATGGGTTCCTCTCCTCATCATCAGTCATTGACGTGGCCAAACACCGGTGATGTAGAAACAGCATTGCCCTTTTATTCAGCCCTTTTCTAAAGAAAGAAATCCCAAGCAAGGTTTTACTGCAAGTCGCGAGGTGGTCTCTGTGCGGCAGTTCTTGCTTTCAAATAAGCATCAAATTACGTGTAAAGATTCTGAAGGTACATTAAAAAAAAGCAACCACCTTCAGAAATACAACTCAAATCAGCCTCGTGTTGGTTTCAGAACAGGTGCTGAACAGCCTCCTGCACAGAGCAAGGTGAGCCCTCAGAAGGACACATTAAAACCTGAAGGGGCTCTGAGCTCCCTCATTTGATGTACTTACACAAACTACCTCTGCTTTCTGAAACCACGCATTTATTACACTTTCTGATGGTTTTTTTTTCTGAAACTTGACATTTCAGGACGCGGCTGCTTTGTTGTAAGAGAAGATTAATATTTTAGCAGCACTCATATTCTGGTTGTGTAGGTTGACTATATGGTATCACCTAAAATAGTTTCTCAGAAAGAAAACAATCTTTTAGACAGAATATACCCCAGTTCACTCATGGGTATACACAAAGGCTTTTGGTCTTAAAAACTTGAGTGCTTATCTGTTGCAAGAGAAAGTGGGGTTGTCCTGCAACAATACAACCTTGGACATGCTTCATCTTGCATTAAACGTGGATATTAAGTAAGATGCTGAGACATCTAAAAAACTGCTTGTTTTTCTTACAGAAGAAAAAACCTGTAAAATTATAGAATTCTTATTTATAAATAAGTTGTCTTTAACCTTTTACTGGAAGAAATGGGCGAGCGCATCAATGACCTTGAGAAGCGTGTTGCTGACCTGATGACAGAGGCTGGGATAGAAGAGAACACTGCTGAAGAGTCGAAAGTAAAGCAACTTAATTTTTTCTATATTTTATATATTTCTACTTGGTTTTGAATTATGGGCTGGAATTAGCATGAAAATAATGTTCATGTATTTATCATTCCTGCATTTACTTAGATTTGAAAGTGTACTTTTTAAAAACATATTTAAAATTATCTTGGATTTCGTTTTGCCAAGAGCCAAAGAATGCTACCATTTTTACAAAAGAACTGCATCTTGCTGCATCTGTTTCAGCTGAGTGCCGTATACGAGGGGGGGTTGTGCAAACTAATCGTGACTATGTAAACTGAGGCAGTACATTTGTAATGAAATGTGTGTGGTTTAAGCGCTCCTGCCCACCATTCCTGTCCCTCAGGTATGCTAACCTAGCTGACTGAGGATTCTGACTGGTATAAATTTATGTACATCTGCTTTTAAACCTGCTTCAGCTTCACAGCGTGGCACAGAGCACACCTCTTACATGCCCTCTTAGTATTTATGAGACAGCTTTGCTTCCATGTTCTGTGGATGCAGGTGATGTTGTCTTCCTGTTGTTGCACATTTTCTTGATTCAAATTGAGACACATCAATTATTCTTGTCATTGACACTGCTTACCCAGTGAAAGACAGGAACATCTGTAAATATTCTGAAGTAATTTAGGCCTCTGCTTGTTCTGATGCCTTTTTCATGATAAGCTATGAACTGATTTTCAGAAATACAGAAAGACGATCCACAAAGATGTATTTAACTCTACAGAGATCTTCCTATTTTCATGCTGAATCACATTCATGAATAATTAAATAACTAACCTACTTACTCACTGTTTCTTTGCAGCATTGAAATGAGGATGTGTTCAAGAAAGACAAAGGCAGAACAGCACTGCACTGACTCCGGGAGTTTAAAATCAGTGTCACATTGACAAAAAATGTAAAAGGAAAACAAATATGTTTGCATCATGTCATGATAAAATCTCAAAAATTTTTGTTTAAATTATTGCCCCAGGAAAAAAGTAAAATGCTGGGTTTATTCATCTCAATGGGCACTGTATTTCCTGGAGCTGAAAAAGAACTGTTAGTTTCAGAGAAGGCAAAACCACTATTTTGGATAGAAAACTATATCCCATAAAGTGAACTTACCCAATCACAATTTTATTCAATGTATGAAAACGTATTTCATTTATTTTAATAATATTAAAATAATAAGATTTCTTTGTTGCCTTTTTAGCTTTAACGTTCTCAGAATAACAAGATCCGTCTATGACAAAACTTTTTATTTGCATGTGCCGTTTTGTTGCTGCTTTAAATGTTTTACTTCACTAAATGCACCTTATTTGACGTTACCACAAAGGTGCCTTTGCAAAACTTAAGAGGTCAAACGAATATAAACCATTCTGCACTAAAAGAAGTGGCAGTATTTGCAGACTACAGCTACTCAGTTATTCTGCTCACAAGGCCACCCAAAGACTCGCACACCGGTGCAGATAACATCACCCAGGAATGCATATTGTGCCAGTTTCAGGTCTTTAACATTAGCCATTCTGATGAGTTTATTTTGAAGGTGTTATAGTTTCAAACTTTTGGGTGAATGTTTCATACCGACACATGGTTAGACACAGGGGAAGGCAAATTTCTGCTGGGAAGATGAACCAACATCAAGAGTTCGTAGTTTCTAGCTCGGACTCCAATGGCTTTTCTATTGAAACGCTAATAGCTTTGCAAAGGTAGGAGGTTCCTTTGTTTATTTTGCCTATGCCCTGAGGCGGTGGGGGAAGCCATTTTCCCTGCGTGTCCTTTTCTTTTTTTTCCTTCTGGGGGGATGCTTCCCTTTTTGTTTGGTCCGGGACCCGGCCCGCTGGGGCGGACACATGTGTTTTTTGGCTGTGCCGTCTGGTTTGGGACTGGCTTTACCCAGCTCAGCACGGCACTGCGGGGTCTTATCGACACCCCACCCGCGCCCGCTGCTGGTAGCTGTAACTCACCCAAAGACAAAGTGGGACTCAAGTGTTTGGAAGTTCCAGCGAGGGTGTTGTTGCTTGTTCTTTTTGATCTATATATTTGTAGTAAAGAACTGTTACCCTTTTTTTTCTGCATTTTTTTGCCTGAAGCCTCTGAATTTCAAAGGTTGTGGTGGCTCGAGGAGAGGGCCATTCTCTTTCTAGGAAGGTTCCTCACTTTCCTTGACAGACATCTTGGCTTTTTTGTTTTTTTAAACTGAGACAGAAGGCTTTGAGATAGATGAGGAATTCTAGTTACCAAACACGTCCTGAAGAAGACATGGTAGAGTCAGAGAAAACAGGGCATCTCCACTGACTTTAAAGTTGCTGTACACCAAAACATTGGCACTCTTTGCAGGAAAGATTTAGTTTGAAATATAATGGAAACCTTTTACCATAAATGCAGAAATGGATGTATTGCCAGGTAAATACCTCAGCTAATGAGGAATAAATAAATCTACTGCAGCCTTCATTAATATCAAGAAATCATTCCAATCCATGCTTTAGTCAGTGTAGACTTGCAAGCACTGTCATGCTGGGGGGAGAGGGTGATGTACTGGAGGACGGGCTGGAGAAATGGGCCAACAGAGACCTCATGAAGTTCAAAGGCAAGAAATCCATTGTGAAGGAGTTAAAAAAGCAAGCCACCAAGTTATGGTGGAGTACAAAGCATACAAGGGTTTTAGACAATTCTGGAATTCTGTTAGTTCAGCCTTTAGAAAAACCTATGGCTTCCTGCTGCCAACAACTATCCCACAGTAGAGCATGGGGACAGTTGGGACTCTTGGAGGTGCTTTACACGAGAGAGTTATTTGAGACAAACTGAAACACAGAAAATTCCAGCTAGATACAAGAAACACCTCTTCCTACTACGAAGGTGCTCAAGCAGCAGAATATGCCTTCCAGAAAGGCTGAGGAATCTCCATCCTTAAGAGATCAGAGTCGAGGTTGGAAGAGATCTTCCAACCAAGATACTCAACACTGGACACAGTCCTGGACAACCTGGCCAAGTGGAACCCACTATGACTTGAGTTTGATGGTTCCTTCCATCATAAATTATTCCAAAATTAATTCTGGCTGAGATGGCGTTCATTTTCCCACACCAGCCCTCACAGGACTGTTCTGTGCATTGGTAGGTAGAAGGGTGTTGATAACACACCAGTGTTTTGGCCACTGCTGAGCACACATCAGCACTGTAACATTCCTTCCCCAGTTGAGGGTAAGATCCTGGGAGGGGACACAAGGCCAGCTGATCCATACTAACCAAAGGGATATTTCATACCATATGATGTCAGCTCAGATATAGAAGCTAAGGAAAGGAAAAGGAAGGGGTGGCATTCATTATTTTATAACGTTTGCTGAAGCCCTGCTTTCCAGGAAGTGGCTGAACACTTGCTAAAGGGAAGTAGAATAAACTTTTTTCCCTCTTGGCTTGCATGCACGCAAACTTTTACTTTTGCTTTACTAAAAACTCCTTTATCTCAACCTACAAGTTATTTTCTATATTATTTTCTCTCCCCTGTCCATCTGGGAAAGGGAGTGATAGAGCAGCTGGGTGGGTACCTGGCATCCAGACAAGGTCAACCCACCGTAACTGTAAACCAGATTAACTTCATCAGAAATTGGGACCCTTGTGTTTTACTTCTGTAACTCATCCTAAATCCTCTAAAGTACACTTGATGGTAAAAAAGCATATTCTGCTTTGTCTTCTGACAAACTGGACCAAGAAGCCCCCATACAACACCAACTCCATTACCACAGAAGTTGTCAGAAATGCAAATGGAAATTTCAAGAGCCAGTGGAATCTAATCCAAGTCTCCTGAGAATATATGTATTTTAGTATATATTAGACAAACTGAGGTCAAGTGACAGAAAGCATGGCTCATGGTTTCTTCAACTGCTGGCTGTGCAGCCAGCTCCAGCCTTGGCTCTGCAGAACCTGCTAAGTATTCAAACTGCCTGCTGTGTGCACAAGCATGAAAAAGGAGTCCATCGGCACAAGTCAGTTATGCTGACAGGGGATGATGGTGTGCAAAGTCATGGAAGATGTTTTCTCTGTTTTGTCAAATATTAATTACCTGATTTTTGCTGATATTAATAAATGCACCTCAGTGTTTTATTCCCATTTTTAGTGGATACGTAAGACTAATTTGCTATGCAAGGAAATCCTGAGAAAAGTAATAAGCCTTCATCTTAACATTGTGGATTTGCATCCAATTACATTTGTTTTCATTCACAAATTTAATTGGCTGAAAAAAATTAAGGTGAATAAGTGGAGCTCACTTTATTCTTTTAAAAAAGCTATAATTTTCCTGGATATTTGTGTAACAAAAGCAGACAAAACTAGTTGCCATGTTTTTCTGCAAACAGATTTTCTGTGTACAAAAATACATAATACCAAAAGAACAACAAATAGTAAAATCTTTAAAAAATAAACCCCCAAAATTCAGCTACAATATTACTGTAGTCAAGACAGTTACAGGCTTCAAGTCTTCTACTTTTCAAACAGAATTAAAACCTTTTAAATAATTCAAATTATGCTCAAAGTTCAAGGACTTGTAGGGTTTTTTTCTTTTAATATACCTATATGTACACATACACAATAATAAATTTAAGTGGATGTAGAATTGAGAAAAAATGCAGCCCAAAGAAATGTCAATATCTGTATTTAGTGGAATAATCCTTAGGTGATACCACCAAACCTCGACCTTTGCGGGCTCCTCTATAAACAGTTTCTATAATGTCAATCATCTCTTGCTTGTCTTCCATTGCCCAGTTGATCTTGTTGTTATTACCTGTACCTAAATCAATCATGATGTGTTTGTTCCTTAAAGAGAAAGAAAAAACCCTAAAGTTAATATGGTGTTATATTTCAAAAAGAAACTTTATATCTCTAAAAATGCTTTTTAGGATTCAAAAGAAGCCCTTTTAATGTAAAGAAGCTTTCAAAATAAGCATCCAAGAAAGAGTATCCACTCCTGTCACTCAAGCTGACATTTTACTGCCAATTTCTAAAGAAATAAGGACTGCAAACATGCCCCCAAGATGGTTATTCAGTGCAATTATCCTTCAGTATATTCCTCATTGTTTGTATCTTTTTTCCACTACTTCAGACCATCCTTGTCGGTAGTACATTTTATCTCATCAATGCAGATGCCTTAAAAAAACCTTATTACTTTATCTTTAAAGCAAGTTTGACAAGCTTGACTGCCATATTGCTACAGCATTCTGTACATCTTCTGTTTGAGATTTAAAACAAAAAATACTGGATAATAAAAGAAGTTCTCACTATCACTAATTTGTACTCTTATCAAACACCGTTACTAGGCTAATTGGAAAACAAGCTATTTTCCTATTTAGTCAGTTTACTCTTTTGTAGAGCAATGAAAATGTAGCATCAGTATGCTAATATGCATTTGGAAATAATTTACTGAGACACTGTATTTGACAAACAAAACATTTAAATTAGTTACATTCTAGAACCATCATGTACCTGAAGAAAAACATGACGGTACAGGGATCGTACAACTCGTACATCTTGTTGAAGTCTGGTACTTCAGTGATGTCCACAAGATAAATAACAGCAAAGTTTTTAACCTAAACAGAAGAAAAAGGAAATGCAAAAGCAATATATATTAATAAATTTTTCACTATTTGTATTACCAATTAAAAGACATAAGCTTTTGTTATTGTAACATTTATTTTCTAAATTATTAAGTCATAAAATCACAATCAACAGCCTTGCTTTTATTTTTAACCACTACAACCAATTAACATAGGAAAGATTTTTAAATATAGCCAAGATGCTCATTTCACATCCTGTATCAAGTGGGAAGACAATATGCTAAATCAACATCCAGAGAGACAAATGCCCCTTATATAGAACTGAGACCTCACTGTGACATGCACAGCTCTAAACAAGTAGAATAACTTCTTTGTGCAAGCCAAGCTGACATTTTGCCTGTCATCAGCTGCTTACAGACTTCAGAAAATTAATGATCTACAATGCCCTGGTGCCTGACTCCAAGCGTTTTTCCACCTCTATAACATCCAATTTGTCTAACAAGACTCATTAAAATAAAACTGATAATTTAATAAAAAACCTGGTAGCTTTTTTTGAGAGCTTAAAAGTGTAATTGCTAATGAAAAAAAGGCCTTGATGAGAAGCTATTCTCTGGGCAATTCTGGCAAAACCGGCTTCTGTTCTGCAGAGTTACTCAGCTAAATGCACAAGAATCCTTCCCCTTTAATGTCATAGTTAATGCCTTCATTCTCGTAAGAAAACTATGTCACACTTTTGTTCCTTAGGTGTAGCATATTTGACCTTAAGTGGAATTTAGGTAAGTTTTGGTTTCTGAACTTAGCTCATATGTGTACAGTAGAAATTAACACACTCATAGGCATAAGGTTGTAAGGAGTTACCTAAATTACCCAAACCTTTAACAATAAGGTGTATTATCAAATGCTCATGCATTGTACCATGACTGCACCACTGTGCCTCCCCATTCTTAGTTACATACTAACACAATTTTGGTCCTTCCCATTTACTATGCAAGATGGGGTTAACACACATGGTCTAAGCTCTGTGGCAAACTTACTGTTTCTGACAGTACTGCCCACCTGTTAATTTTGCTATCAAAAGCCTGGAAATGCTGGGATGAGTATAATATCTGCTTGATGTAACAGTGTTTTGTTTTAGTTCACAAAACAGTATTAGTTTGTACAAGGAAAAATACAATATATTTGTATGCCCTGTACTTAGACATCTTAGCAGGCACTTTAACTGAGAAAGCAGGGAGATGTTTCTTTGCAAAAAAAACCCAGAAGCACTTTGTAAATAGTTTTTATGGACTTCTGCTTCAAGACAGTTTCAAAATTATAAAAAATAATCACACTTCAAAGATGTAAGCATTGCTAGCAAAGGAAGTAAAATCTCCTCTGGAGTGAAACAGCATTTAAGTAGTTTTTACTGTGCTTTTATGGAGCCAATTATAGTCCTAGATTCAGTCAGTAACCTAAGGAAAACATCCCATTTAAGTCATGTTCTAAATGAGGCAAGAGGTAAGGCCGTATAAACTCAAGTTAGTCATAATATCCAACCTTCTGAATGGATCCTTCAAGCCCATTACAATTTTTTTAGAAGCTTAATGGGATGTTCAGAGTCAACAATTCAGCTGAGAGGTGACAACTTACTCCCTGTTTTGCCTTAGCAGGCAAAAGGCAGTTGTGGGGGGTTAGGTACTTTTTTGAAAAATAAAACACCTGAAAAGCTGTTTTCCTTTTATCTTAAAATTGCTTCTTCCACCTTTCTGGATTTTTACCATCAGCAGCACACCTTTGCCACGTGGGGAAATTTCTACAACACATTCAGCAATTTCGACAAAGCAAACTATCTTTGAACTATTATTTAATTTGGAGATTGGAAAATAATTTTAAGGTAAGCCTAGCATTAACAAAACATGCTAAAAACCTGCTTTGTTCACTGATAGATTAGTCCAAGGAGATTTACATGTTGCACCAGAATACCACTACAAAACCACTACTAAACCCAAATTTTACTTCCAAAAACTCTGTACTCCAGCTAGGACTGAACAAATGCACTTTTAAAGTTAGTTTTATATTATACACATTTAATTTAGTTGAGCTGTTGCAGAACCAGAAATGCTTGTCACTAGCAGTGAATGTCAAAAGCCTAAGATTTCATAAAAGACTATTCAAGTTTTAAATAAGTTATTATATAAATCTTATGAAAAGGACTAGATCACTCAAATCACCTTTGCACAGCATATGTGCAAGGTACCACATAATCCAAATATCCAAGACATTAACTGAATCAACCTTCTCTCTTACCTACTTTTATAGAAGTGAAAATGATTGTAGTCACCTGCTGAAAAGCTTGCATGAAGTCTAAAGCAGACCTTAAAGCTGGATACTCAACTTCAAATTCAAAACTTTAAAAGTGGCTCTGTTCTTTACCCCTCACCGTCTTAATTTCAAATCTGACAAGATAACCACTCCAAAACAACTTAGCTTCCAAGCCCATTGAATAAGGGTGTGTTTTGTTGAGTTTGGGCACTGGCTGCTGCCAACATTACCCATGACGTGGGCCTTGCACTCCAGTGCATGCAGCAGCAAGAGGTTGGGATTCAAGCCCAAGAAAGAACTAGACAAAAACATGAGTAAGAGGCTAAAACATGGAGAGGGTGATGCAGGAGCACTGCAGTGGCCACATCTATCATTTGCATGCCATGCCAGGCTGGGCAAGCTTGTCACCAAGAGGCATTTTATATGAACATGAGACAAGGCCTGCAGAATTACTCAAGTGGTTCTCTCTGCACAATGTTGACCAGTTTTACAGCCTGAAAAAGCACTTACTGTCTCAGACACAATATTGGAGCCAAGATAGCAGCAGTACACAGCAGCATTTGAGCTGGCATCACATACAGCTTTAGCTTAGGCTTCAATTTAAACAAAAGCAATTGAAGTATTTATGGATTCAGGCTGATATGGATGCTGGAGTTTATCCATACTTGAGCTACTAAGCATGTAGAGACAAATGAAATATTAACCTCTCCCCAATGGGTCGTGAATCCATTGCTCAGACAGAATTATCAGTTCAAAACCTACATTCCTATACAGAAAAAGCTTTGCTATCCTGTCAAGGCAGTGGTTGCTTAACAAGTTTTCTTTCTGACTTTTGAGTTATGACTGAGGATAGGGTATGAAGACCTCAAAAAAAGAATTAAATACAACTCTGAGCAAGCAAACCACAATAAATAAAAGCAGTTGCAACAATGGAGACTACACTGAGGTTGTTACTGTAAACCAAAATTTTCCTGTACAGACAATATGCAAAAAACCTTGTGGTATTTTAGAAGTTGAACATGTAATAACACAAATTTATTCTGAAAGTACTTAACACAAAACCGAAACTGTAGCGAGAGACCTGCTTTTGGACATCACCTCACTTGTTCAGCATCTGAAGATAAAAGCATTTTCAGCAGAAAGAAGAGACAGATACTAAATATTTATTTCTGACGTTATGACTTCCTTTATCTGTCTTTCAATCCAAAACTTTCTCTGTCTTACCAGGCCATTGTAGCTGCTGTCCATGGGGACAGGACAGAGACAGAAACTAAGTCAAAGAGTAGGAAACTAAGTCAAACAGCAACATGGATTCAAAATTTTATGACTTGCTTTCAAGGGTTGGGCTTGGATTTTGCTTCAGTTTTGGCTTTCCCCTCCCCCCCTCAATTATGGTAGCTTCATAGATCAGTCTACATTACTCAACACACATATATAAAAACCAAAAGTATGTTATTGCCTAGCCACAGTTACAGACTATTTTAATACTTCACAAAACTGTATCTGCTTGAGGACTGCTACTAAATCTTTAAACTGAATGGCTCAAGACTATACAGCAGAGGACTCTATAGAGCCTTTAATGTCAAATACAGGTTCTGTATACTCTCTTGGTGAAGACCACACACTTTGTTGATAAACAGTAAACAGATGTAAGAAAAATCCTATGTCAGATGAAACAAGTATCATTTGTTGTCAAAGTTCCCCCTCCTTACTTTCTTCAATAATTATATAATTCTAAAAAAAAAAAAAAAGGCATGCATTTCTACAATATGAGATTGACACGGAAGTGATTAATGACTAGTATGAATGGCAAAAATCATTAAGTTTTTTTAAATTTCTGTCAGAGGTAATACTCTTCTTTTTATTTTTGTTAAGATTTCAGCTGCCCTTGAGAAGCAAACCTTACATCCCAAATTGCATACAGCAAATATGTAAGGAAACAAGATCTAAGATTCCATCTTCTCATCCTCTTAACCAGTTTCTAGGCAATTTTTTTTCTGTTTAGATGTCTTTAAGGATTAAGAACTTACAAGAAAAAAATACAGGAACTGAGACTAGCTTTTTCAACAAATCATTCAAGTTGAAGGCAGCAGCAGACTTGCATTACTGAACTGAACAGAGTTAAGTACAAACTTGAAAGTCTATACTGTCGATATTTGATTTTTTTTCATGCCAATTATGCTGTAAGTTTAGGTGATAAACTGCTAGGGGAAAACAAAAAGACATTATAGTGCCAAGAACAAGACTTACAGCTAATAATTTTGAAAACTACAGGCATCAGTAGATGGATTAGCTTTGCTCAACTTTAATTACAAAATCATCAGTAACTACCAATATACTTTTTTCATAGCTCACTTTCTCCCTGCCTCACCTTCTCTTCCTCTCTCACTTTTCATGTAACCTTAGCAGAAATGCAGAGGCATAACTAATGTTTGAGGAAAAGCCACAGCTACTCACACTTCTGATTATGGTTAAATAAATGCTCAACATTTGAACAATCATCCCTAAACCGACATTGACCCAATACAACTGTTATCTGATTTACAGTATTCAGACATAGATAAATCATGGGTTTAAAGTATTACTTAAACAAGGGGCATTGATTTAGTAAACAAAGCCCTGTATCTCAGGGGATGGGTTTTTATAATTGTGAGTTTCCTTTGAAGAAAAAAAAAAAGGTCTATTTTGAAAAAAAAGTGTTCAAGAGGAAATTTGTGAAACTCCGTTCTTATATGTTTGGTTGAAATGCCGACAAAGCAAAAAGTCTGACATCTTACAATTACCATTTGTTTTCACACTCAGTGAAACCTTGCTTCTTTTTCATGTAACACTGGGGCGGGGGGAAATAGTCAACTGCAAGAAGAGTACTTTTCAGTGAAAATAATCTACTTTGTATTTCCATATAGCATTCTAGTTTCCTCTTCCCCAAAAGGATCCAAATTGAAAAAAAATGGTTTTCTTATTATAGAGTACAGATAAATATTAGATACCAAAAAACATGCTGCAGTCTAAAAGAATGTTGCACCATGTTAACAAATTTAAAATATGGCTATTGTCTTTGAATGTAGACTGCAATTACAGCACATTAACATTCTGTATTATTCTCCAGTATAAACACCTTTACAATTGGAACTTTTACTCACTCTTTAAAACAGCAGAGATCCAAACATGGCTTGTAAGCAAGAGGATGAGGAAGGATCTCCCCCTTTAATTTGCCATTTCTGCAGAGGGAGATTTTTAAATAAGAAGTTACATTGTTCTTTCTTCCCCAGTCACCCCTAACTGCCAGCATGTCTGCCAAATTGCCAAGCATCCTGCCACAAGTCCATACTAACAGTACCTCAGCATAAGACACTCCCACCACGCTGAACACAAAACAACTAAAGCAAAACATGTCACAGCTCCTTAATGTATTCTATTATTTCTTAACACTTGGTTGTAGGTACAGACCTTTCATTTGTGGGGATTTTCAAGACCCAAGTTAATTTATTTAAAAATAACATTAGAGGACAAAGGAGTACACCACATAAAGGAGTACACCACGAAAAGAACACCATACCAAGCTATGAAGCATGCACAGAATTTTATATGAAGGCAGCAAAGTTGGGGATGCCCCATCCCTGGAAGTGTTCAAGGTCAGGCTGAATGGGAGTCTAAGCAACCTGGTGTAGTGGAAGGTGTCCCTGCCCACAGCAGGAGGGTTGGAACAAGATGATCTTTAAGGTCCCTTCCAACCCAAAACATTTCATAATTTCTATGATAGCTGATGTCTTTTCCCACCCAAGTTACCATTCACAGTTCAGATATTCTTGCTTCTTTTATTCGTGGGGTTCAATTGTAGAACTGTCAATTTTCTACATCTAGCACTACACAAAACCTTTAGCAAATATATGAAAAGGTAAATCATAGCTCAGTGTGTATTCTAACAGTGTAATTTTTCTTCAGTGTCTATTTTTCTTAAGTGAGTGGCCAGCTGTCAGCAAGCATTCAGTTTCCATCTGAAAAGAGCTTTGGAGTTTGGCTCCTAAAATTTAATTCAGACCGGACAACTCAGTGGAATGCTACCTGTCTCCACCAACAATACCACTGACAGATACGACTGACAGATCAACACTATCCTGTACGTTTTAGCACCTCACCATTCTTAGGAGCCATAATGAAAGCAGCTTTCAAAGTTATTCAAATGGAAACCCGAAGCTGCTATACATTTTCACTGTGAGAGTGCTGCCTTCCCAAGAGCCACAGCAGCCCTACCACCACGCACTTGTTCCTGAATGCTGACTATCGTTAAATGACGGGTAGTTCACAGGCAGCGATCCTGATTTTAGAACTGTTTTCACTCCATTAAACAAACATCAGGGCAGTCAGGGACTTTAGGTGGCACTCACAAAAGCAAAACAGCTTTCCCGCTGCCTCCTAAAGCTGGAATACCTCTCCAGAACCCGAGTTATACAGTCTGCCCCGGGCTTCGCGCAAGCCGCCGGGGACACGCCGCGCCGCGCCCGGTGTACCTTCTCGGCGATGCTGTACAGGACCTCGTCCATCTTCATGCACGTGGGGTCCCAGTCGTGCCCGAAGCGGATCACCACGACCCGGTCCTCCTCCGACAGGATGGCCTGGTCCACCTGCCACCCATTGTGCAAGTGCGGCAGCATGTACGACATCCTGGCGGGCGGCTGGCGAGCCTGCGGGACACGGGAATGCGCCGGGAGCTGACCGCCCGTCCTGCCTTCCCGGGGCACCCACAGGGGTCCCCCGGGAGCTGACAGCCCGTCCCGCTTTCCCGTGCGCCCACGGGGATCCCCCGGGCCCCCGGTACCCCCCGGTACCACCCGGCCCCGCCGCCGCCCCG
>VWZF01000449.1:609532-669904 GCA_013396755.1 Sclerurus mexicanus | reverse complement strand
CGGGGCCGGGCGGGGCCGGGCGGGAGCGGGTCCCGCAGCGCCCGGACCTCCCGATCTCTGCTGCTGGTCGCTCTGCCGTGTCAAGGAACTCCCTGTGCCTGCATGCGATTTGATAAAGGAGATATGCCCAGAAAAGCTGTGGGTGCCTCAGCCCTGGAAGTGTTCACGGTCAGGTCAGATGGGCTTGGAGGCACCTCGTCGAGCGGGAGGTGTCCCTGCCCATGGCAGCGGGTTTGGGACTAGATGACCTTGAAAGTCCCTTCCCTCCAACCCAAACCATTCCGTGATTCCATGATACTGCAGCAGAGGGAGCAGCCGCAGCCCCTCCTGGCTGTGGAGGACTCGTGGCTGTGTTAAGGCGGAGCACCGACCGCTGCCGTGCCCCGGGCACTCCCGCTGCCAGCGCTGCTGCCCCAGCTCTCCTGCAGTCCGAAATGCCAGCACGGGAGCACCCCGGACAAGTGTGCAGCCGAAGTGATCAGCACTGAAACCAGCACATTTCAGCACTGGGTTTCCGAATCGAGCTGCCCAGTGGGATTGGGCATCCCCGGCCACTCTGTTTGCTTCCTGGGGGCGCAGATACTGCTCTGCACTGTACACTCATTTAAAAGGTTAGCTTGCAGCAGGCAGGGAGAAAACCATAGTTTCCACTATAAAAAGTCCACGCGAACTTGAGCTTGGGCTGTGCGGAACAACGTGAATTTGCACCAAATAACTTCGCCCCAGAATTGCAGAGCTCTCCGAAAACCATCAAAGGCCTTCTTTTCGCTTTATCGCCTTTCTAGAAAGTCCAGGGGCAGGAGAGGAGAGGGAGAAGGAGAAGGAGAGGCAGCCTGGTGTGGCTGCAGACAAAAGCAGAGGCAGCGGTGACCCCGGTCCGGAGGCTCCCTGGTGGCAGGGCAGGGCAGGGTTAATCCTGCGGGGCTGGGCAGGAGGGGCTGTGCCTGCCCGGGAGCAGGAGCTGGGAGCTCTCGGCAATTCCAGCTGCCGCGGGATCGAGCTGGGAAAGGCACGTCCTCAGAAAGAAACCAGCCCTGGTTAGTGCTTCGGTTGTTGTTCAGGTAATTAGTCTCCATCTTTAGAGAAGTTAGTGAAAGGAATTTATCCTGGATAACGCATGCTGTTAATTTTAATTAAAAACAGAGCTAGGAAAAATTATGTAGGTTTATTTTGCAGTGATTTGTCTAAGTCCAAAGTCTTACTGCAGTGCCAGCCAAGAATCTGGAAGTAGGGAGTGATTCAAGCTTCACAGGCCAGCTTCAGTTAGCACTGAAATTAATACTTAAATGTAGTCCTTTTTATTTGCCCAGCTGTCTCAAACTAAGTCATATGGTCAAAGTTTTCTCTGCAATGCCAGGACCAGAACTTAGTTCACTGACGTTATATGACTGTGTTACATATGATTGGGGTTGTTTACTTACGTGGAAGCATATAATCTTGTGTAAATACAAAATGTGAGGAGAGACAGCTTAAAAAAAAAAAGAAGGGTGTTAGTGGTACTGCAGATGATCCTAGTCCAAAATCAAAATTGTCATATCCTTGACAGGTGATATATTTAGCACACTGGACAAGACGTCTGATAACTGATTCATTATGTTCATGAGCAAAGCATTCAGTCTGTTGAAACCAATTCCCTTGATGTCTGGCCAGTCAAATTTGGCTTACAAATTTATTCATCAAGTTATTGCTTCTCATGGACATCGCTGTCACAGAAGTATGATTTACAAACAGAGGTACAGGACATGCCTGTGTAGTTCTGGAAGACGAACAATAAGTGCTGAGACCAAGGTTGGTATCTGGAGAACCCCCTTTCTTCTGCAAGGTTCCTTTAAGTGTTTTTAGTTTGCTGCTATTAGTACATAATTTTTTAAAATTATACCCAGTACTAGCAAAACATCACTTCTTGAATCAATGCTGGAGTCTATTAATGGTTCACATGCACTTCAAACACGGCTGAAATGGTGTCGAGCTCAGCATGCCCACACTAATGAAAAGATCCATTACAGCCAGCCAGACTGTTTCTAGTAAACCAGCTGGTTTGTTTAAAGCTAGTGACTTCCTCATGGATCACCTGTCTGCTTGTGAAGTGTAGGAAGTGTTTCTAAAATGAATGCAGGTTTGGCTCTGCCCTTCATGAGTGGTGTGGTAATGGAGGAGGAAGTGGTGATGAAAGCAAGTAGTGTAATACAGTGCTGCCTTACTGGCATCTGCCAGTCAGTTGATCATATCTGGTGCCCAGTTTTCCACCACTTAACAGCATAATGTTCAGTTGCCATCTGGTCTGAGTAAATTGCTACAGCAGCATCAGGTTCTGATCATCAAAATGCTGTTACAACATGACATCAGCTCTTGTGTTTTATTCTGTGTGCCATTCATTCAGAGGATGAATCTAATTTATCCTTCTAAGGTCATGTGTGATACTCTGAGAAATACAGGCTACCTCTGGGGAAATTTGCACAATTTTCACAACCACATGGAGCTAACAACTTCAGTTTGCAAAAAATAGATGGGATATATTCAATAATGTGGTCTTCCTTTGCAATTTGGTTGCACTGTGCATCTCACTGCTTTGTTTGCTGCTGTTCAGAACCAGGTAGTATTATCAGAGACACTTCGGTGGTGAACTGCAGACCTGCTCTAACATGGACATGCCTTCAAGACCATGTACAGCAGCAGACTGGAACTGAGGCAGAAATACAGGTCAAGGCCAGGATAAAGCAGCATTATTGGTGTTGAGATTGGAAGCATTTAATAGATGTGGTTGGGATAAGTCTGAGTTTGCTCAGTACAGGGGTGAATATGGTTGACTAAAACTTCCAATCTGTATTGACACCTTTTTGTCACAGGTTTGAATTCTGGTTACTTGCAGAAGGTTTATGTGAGAGGTCTAAAGCAGCAGGACATCTCTGCCCAGCACTGTGTACCGAGAATAAATCAGCATACTGCTGTGGAAAATTGTTCTGATTCAGTTGGCACATCAGGTTTCCTGGACCCAAGTATAGGACATAATATGAGATGGAGACCAAAAGTCAGTGGAGCACAGCAAACGGAATTGTAGGAAATTAGGCACAACTGTTGTTAAGATATGCTGCAAATCTTCAACTACCATTTTTATCAATAAGGGCTACCTCTAACTAGATGTTTGGTTATCTGTGAAGCCCCTATCATCTTGTTGCAGAATACAGTCCATTTGCAGGAGACTGTCTGGGCAGGAGAAAGTTCTAGTATGAAGGACTGTGTTGTCAGTGGGAATTACAGCATCATCTCTAGTGCTCTTCCCCACTGGTTCAGCATATAGGCATGGGTACGCTAAATTTTACATAAGTTCAGGTACAGATCTGGATATTTAAAACACTGAAGAAAAGTAGTCTAGCAGGTGTCCAAGGATGGCTCTTCATCATGCAAATTTGTTAGACCTGAACCCTTCCTGACAGATGTTTGTCAGACCCATCTGAGCCTCAGTGCCACCCTACACTACCTGTAGCTTCGCCAGCCATAACCAATAGGCAAGAAACTAAGTAACTTTCTAGCAGCCTCTGTTCCATATCACTGCTTATAGAAATGCATTGCTAAGTAAGGTTGAAAAGCTAGGAGATTTCTATGAAATCAGTATTGATTCAGGAATAAAATTAAACTATTTGCAAAGAACACTTTGTAGGACTGGATTTTGATCTAAGAGTGTGGGTACTCATTGGGATAATAGTCTAAATCAGCATTTGGTAAAAAGACCTGGGAAGTTGTCTAACATACCACACTACTACCAAGTGACTGTGGATGAAAAGCAGTATTGAGTTCCATCAGTTTCCTGTTTTACAGATGTAAATTTAAATGATCACTGCCTCATTGCTCCTTTAAGTGTGTTCTCTTAAACAAAGGAGTATTTCTTCTACTCTCCTGTTGCAGGTCATGGCAAAAGAAGAGTTGCCGGGTGTTTTGATTCTGGATATAGGAGGAACTCATGGTGTGCTAGAAAACCTTGCAGCGCTTTTGAAGAAACACTTTCACCTTATCACCATGAAGGAATTTCTTGAAAACAAAGAAGAAATGAGCAAAAAAATCCAATCTGTTTTTGTGTTTGAGTGCAGGCCAACTATTGACCGGGAACTTCTAGAAAGCCTGCCTAATTTAAAGGTAATTGGAAACTCTGGGGTTGGAGTCGATCACTTAGACTTAAAAATGATCTCTAGCTTTGGTGTAAAAGTGACCAACACCCCACACGCCGTGGCAGACCCAACAGCAGACATAGGAATGGCCTTGATGCTGGCCTCTGCTAGAAGACTTGTGGAAGGTAATGTTTTAAATTTTCCTGGATAAGCTAATTCCTTGGCATATCTCACTTTTACTATGATACAGAGGGTCTCTCTGACTCAATATCTGAGATGCTTTTACGGGGGAAAATTTTTGGAGGCCTCAATTTTCAGAGGCATCTGCTTTTCATATATCCATCTTTTTTTTAAGGCAACAGTGACTACAACAAGATCTTTGTCTAAATTATGCACTTTAAAGTCATTTGTGATATCCTGTTTGGAATAATTCTTGTTTGGCTGTTCACTGGATGGGTTATTTATAGTTGTAAAAAGAGAACAGAAAGTGGATCCAAATGGAACATCATTACTTTCCATTTTCCCTTGAAAGAAGTGTTAGGACGTACAGTAAAGTACAAAGCATAAATGGCCATATCCCTATCTCTAGAGCAGTAATTAGTATAACTCCTTTCTCCTTTCTTTTTCCTCCTTCTTTGATGATTTTGTCTAAACCAGTGTGTTGTATTTCCTGAAGAGCCTTAGCATTACAAATGAAACAGCTGATAATCCTTTTGACAAAGTTATTTCACACTACCACTACCATTACTGTCCTTTCCCCACATAGCTTCTTTCTTTACATGTCCTTTGCTACACAATACCTTTTTGAGGAAGGAAAGTGTCAGTAGAGACTATCACAAGAAACTGCCTCTGTCTTCAGGGACTCGTAGTCTTATTGTCATTGCTGCTCCACCTCTTGAGCATGAAATACCATCTCTTTCTCTATGATGTTTTCTCACTATTGCATCTTGTTGACCCTCAAGTTCTTTGTCCAAAAGCTTACAGAGATCCTTGGCTGAGCTGGAATTTGCAACCTTCATCCAGACTCGAGCAGTGCAGCTGCTTTGGGTTTTGATCCAGGAGTGAAATGGTGAGATTTATCCCAGAGAAAAAAAAAGTGAAGTAAATGCTTGCAGGATGGTCAGTGTCAAAGAATCTATTTTCAAACTTCTGAGAAGATGTACCAACCATGGAAGAGTTACTTCTCCGAGGAGCTATTCCTCCCAGCACAATACCCAGCCAGGTATCCTGCTGTGTTACTGACTCCAGCCCTGGCTGCAGGGATTGGCACCATCTGGGCCTTTCTCTGAACTGGTCAAAATTAGCAAGGATGTTTTTAAGGGGTGCTCCAGAACCCCTCTGCTGTGATAGTGATAACTTTTTCTTTCCCCCAAACCTATGTTTATGGCTGATTTGTACCCATTCAGCATGTATTTACATTCAGGCTGCCAGATTGCAGTTTCTCCAGACACGAAGCATTTTGCTGTTGACTGGCTGGGAGTGGAAGTAACCAGAGCAACGCTTGGGATCATCGGGATGGGCAGCATTGGGTACAAAGTGGCTCAGAGAGCCAGAGCCTTCAACATGAAGATCCTGTACCATAACAGAAACCGGAGGTAAAAACATCTGATTTCTGCATGTAATTATTCAGGGGGCAGTGATGGAAGCCACAGCTCTGCTCTGTGTCCCTTTTCTCCCTATGCACTTGTGACAGCTGTAAGCAGCATGAGAAGCTCCAGCGTGCCACCACTTCCTCACTTTGGCTCCCTGCTGCTCCCCTCAGCAGTTCCCCCTCACGTTCTGCACTCACTCTGCCCTGGTTAGCTACTGGGAGTTTGGAACAAGGGCCATGTAACCTTTCTGAAGATGTTGTCCAGGCAAACCACTCCTTGTGCCCTCATGGTGTCCTCTGTCCTGTCAGACTCTTCTTCAGGCTTCTGGCAGAATCCTTGTTCCAGCCAGCCAGATCACTCATCCCACCTGCACCAATGACAAAGGTCATAATTTCTCATAGATTTGTAGTCTCCTTTCTTTCATACTTCATTTCTTTTCAAGCACAAATCCTAGCTAACATCAGGCAAGAAAAGACCCCACAGGGATTGGCATGGACACAGAAGAGAAGAGTGGGGTCTGACTACATCCCCAACCTCCTATACCTGATATCACCTATATGCTTTTTATACATCACTACTTCAGTGTCCCACCACTCCTTTAGCCTCCTGCTCCCTCTAGCCCACATCCTTCCTGCTTCCCTTTTACCATCTCCACCTATCAGTGTCTTTTCCTTTAAACTTGTCCTTAAACCTCCCAGTCTCTCTGCTGTTCTGGATCTCTCCTACGGTTGATGTATTGTTAAAACCAGTTAGAAATACTTGTGTCAGTTTGGGGGTGTGTACGTTTTTCCTTCAGAAGAAAGGAAGAGGAGGAGGCTGTTGGTGCCAGCTACTGTGAGAAGATGGAAGACTTGCTGCAACAATCTGACTTTGTTATGATGGTTGTGAATCTGACTCCTGAGACTCACAAACTGATTGGGAAAAAGGAGCTGGGTCTGATGAAACCCACAGCTACTCTTATAAACATCAGCCGAGGTAGGATGATCTGAAATCACTGTTTGTGGCTCCACACTTGAGGTTGTGTTTTGTCTGATTATGGTGACATTCCCCTCTTCAATCTCAGTCTGTGATATCCCTCTGTTGTTTGGGCCACGAAGTATCTCGCAGTCTACGAATGAGAGACTTATTGTGGACCATATGCTATGGAAATTAGGGATGCTCAGCAGATGCTCAGTTCTCTGTAGCCTTATCCTAAAGACAGGATTTTTAGTGGAAATAACAGAAAGGTTTATCATCAGGGAGGTTGAATGGGGTACAAGGGAAAATATTAAGTAGTATTTGGAACAGCTATATAGAAAGGAAGCCTCAAATGGTATGACAGATCTCTTGGCACTGAACAAGCATACTAAAAAGATTATAGTTTCAGTAAACAAAGCAGAGATATAAGTGGAAAGCCTTAAGAGATTAAATGATTTGTCTGTGATAATACAGGTAGTGTCAAAATGAGGAAAAGACTGAAACTGGTCTCATGACAAGAAAAGCCTTATGCAGTGGACCATAATTATCCTATAATTAAAGATTAATAGATAAAATCTTAAGTTTGTTTGGTTAATGGTTATTAGAAAGGCATTCTACTTTCTAAAAAGATGAGGATCCTCTGATTTTTCTCACTAGACCCTTGAGACCTTTCCCCACTCCCAAGCAAAAATGTGTTCATTAACTCTTCGTGATATCAAGATTTCGCTTCAATGCAGGTGCAGTTATTGACCAGGATGCATTGGTAGAAGCTCTCCAGAATAAGGTTATTAGGGCTGCAGCTCTGGACGTGACATACCCTGAGCCTCTGCCAAGGTAAAGAAACCTCTTTTCCATTCTGTTAATCTGAAATATTTTGAACTGTGTGCAAAGTGTGGTCATAATCTTCAGCTCCCCAGGGAGACTCTCTCACTGTGTCAGGATAAAATCTCAGCCTGTCTGGCATAGTCATAAACAAATGACAAAGTATTTGCCTTTCCCACATCTGCCTGTTCTTTGCCAACCTGACTTGACAGGCAAGGCAATGAGACCAACAAAGAAATGGGTAAGCATGCTTCCCACAGCTTTCTGCTGGTTCTGTGCTTGTGGCCTTTTTATCTCAACGTGCTATTGCTGTTTCCCAAGGTTCAGTTTCTCACAACTAGCATAGGAGAGCAGCAGAGTAAGTTCCCTTTGTAATACATTCTGTTCTTTCTGTTTCTTACAGAGAACATCCTTTATTAAAATTGAATAACATCATCATAACCCCTCACATTGGAACTGCAACAACCCAAGCTATCCATATGATGGCAGAAGAAGCGATAGCAAACATGCTGGCTGTGCTCAGTGGTCGGCCCATTCCAAGTGAAGTGTTTCCCAAGTGATGGGTGCCAGGTGATCCCACCACATCGCATGTCTATGGGAAGGCACTATTTCTTGCAGTACCACTTTTAAACTAAGAAAGAAAAGCCACCTGTTCCTCCACTCCTCGCCACGATACTGCAAGACCATCATCTCATTAGACTTGATCTGTACTGTTATTTACCATTCTGAAAAATAAAGTGGAACTAAGAGAAGAGATTTCTTTGGAGATTTTAACTGAGCAGTTACCCGATATCCTCAGCCTGTTATTTCAGCGGGTACCCTGTGACACACTGGGTTCGAATGGCACTGAGTTATATAACATTTTTATGTGGGTCGGGGCCAACTCCCCGAGTGTGGCGGCGGGGCCGGGGCCGGGCTGGGCCTGCACGCACTGAGCGGGCCCCGCCGCCGGCCCGCCCGCGCCACGCCCCCCGCCGCCTCTGATTGGCCGCAACACACGTCACTCTGGCCTGGAGGGCACGGAGTGGCCAATCACCTGGCTGTCCCGCCTGGGAGGCGTGGCCACGCTGGGCAGACGGTATATAAAGGCGGGAGACCGGGGTTCAGTGTGGGGAGTTTTGTCTTTCAGCTGGGACTGGGTGACCTATCGGATCCTGTAACTATTAGCTGTAACTATTTTTCTCCTACTCCCTTTCTTTATTCCTCTTCTCTCCTCTTCTTAATCTCTTTCTTTCCTGTGCTCTTCCTTAATTTCCCTTGGGTAATTAAAAACAGTGAGTTGTGCTTTACTAAGCCGATGTACTGATTGCTTTGTGGCCTGGGTCTTTGTGCTGGGTATTTTGGTGCAATGCTTCTGCCTTAGTTATACGCTATTCCTGTACAACCTTTTGCCAAAATGTTTGTTTTCTTGCTAAGTTAAAGGAAATCTCTTGGAGAGAGTGTGGTGCTGTTTTCTCTGTATGTGAATTCCAGGTAATGATGAGCTAAAGGCTTTTTAAAAGTTTAGTTCCTTTGGAGCCTTAAATACAAGTAATGTTCCCAGTTAAGTGTGAGGCTTCAAAGTTCTGTTCCCAGTACCTGCTGCTACACAATGATAAGCTTGTGCACCGTAACACTCTCAAATCTATTAAAGGTGAATGAGCATTAATTCCCAGCAGAAATTTGACTGTATCCTGACACGCTTTTTGGCCAATATTGCAATATCCTATTTTTATACCACAACACTGAAGAAATGTCCTCTGAAGTGCTTGTAGGCCCGAGTTTTTTCTCATGTAGGAAGAGCTCTGCTCAATCTACATGTTGAAGTAATGCCCATCATTGAAAAAGTGTCTTTGATTTTCCTGAGGCGATCCTTTGGAAAACAGACTAAATCCCAAGAGATTTGATTCCTCCATGCAGACAAAAAATGATGCTTTTGTCTTGACTGGCCAGGAAACAGTGGTAGAACTACTGAAATCACATGGGTGAGGGCACAACCTAAAGCAAAATAAGTGCTCCATCCCAGTCTGCAGCCCAGGGCCAAGCTTTTTCTTACATACTCTTTCCTATGATCAAGCAAAAAAGAAAATTCAGTAAAGTCTTTCTCACCTCCATAAAGTCAGGAAGCCTTTCAATTATTTTACAATGTGGTCAGGCTTCTTGAATGAATGGGAGAATGAAGTTTTAGCACAGGAAGTGTAGGCAGGCCAAGAATTTTAGACATTAAATGCAAATAGTGAAATACTTCTAACAAGGCCACAGAAAGTATTGCTATAGAAATTTCCAAGATTTTCCCTTAAACACTCCCCACAGTTCTTCTCAAAATTGCTATAGAAAAATCAAAGGCAGCTATAAATAGTCTATTAAAAAAAAATACACAAAACCAAAAAAATACAAACCAAACCAAAAAAAAAAAGAAACCACCAGCAAACAAAAAAACCCCAAAGCAACTGTCAATTCACAGACCTTCTGGGAACCAAAACCAGATGGTCAGTAATTCCAGAAAAAAACCCCAACAAACGAACTAGTTTTGAGTGCATAAGTCCTTCTTGAAATAAACTTGCCTAAGAATCTATTATTTTGTTAACTTGCAATAGGCTCAGGAGAAGGCACTGCAATCACTTCAGGACAGAAGGCTGCACAAATCTCTGCAATGAAGCATTTAAAAATTAACCTGGTAACTCAAAGTTCATGATGAAACTGTGCAATTTATTTTCATTAACTAGATTTGGTCCAACATTTTTCTAAACTACTTAGACAAGGTAATTTGTGATTTCAGGGTAGCAAAGGAGATTTATTGCACCAGACTATTGATGGTCTGAAACTAATTAATGAGAAGAAATTGTTGTGTTTTGAGCATGGGGGCAGTAATACAAAATCTTAGAGACCATGGAGGACCGAACTTGTTCAGGCCTGATTGTGTGAACATCTGTGTTTGTGTGTACACACCTGTGTGTATGTGTATATTTGATAGCATATTTAAAAGAGCTGCTTTCTTGTCTTGGTTTGCTTTCTTTCCTATCTAAATATATGGTTTATAGGATCTCTTGTCATAGGTATTATGAAACAGGACATGACAGTGATTATTCTTTAAAATGTCTGGAAATAATTATGTCTTTCTTCTGATGCTTTGTGTCTGTCTTTTTAGTGTAGATCATGGAAGGAGAACTACCTGGGCTTTTGGTAAATGAAATTGGTGGCGTACGTGGGATACTGCACAGCCATGTGCCATTCCTGAAGAAACATTTCTACCTCATCACCATGAAGGAATTGCTTGAAAACACAAAGCATTTAAGTCAAAAGGTCCAAGCAATCTATCTGTGGTGGCACAAACCTGTCATCGATCAAGAGCTCCTCCAGAGCCTGCCAAACTTGAAAGTGATTGCAAATTCCGGAGTGGGGATGGATCACCTGGATCTGAAACTTGTATCTAGCTTTGGTGTGAAGATGGCTAATGCTCCTCGTGCTGTTTCCAGCAGTACAGCAGATGCTGGGATGGCTTTGCTGCTAGCATCTGCTAGGAGGCTAGTAGAAGGTAACATCTCAATTCTTTTGACTTCTTAAAGTTGTACAAGATTTATCTACCATTAACTTGACTTTTCTTAGAGTTATCTGTAATACACATAAAATGTGAAAATCTAAATATGTTGCCTTGGAAACCAGAACAATAGGTATTTTCATACATTTTATGTATAATAAATATACTTAAAATTGTTACACTACACACAGACATACATAACCTATATTTCAACCAGGTATAAATAAAATCACATGAATTTAGTTTTCACAAGGTTGAAAATACGTGACCAGAATCTAATCACATTTAATTCAAACACAAATTTCTGTTTTATGGACCAAGTGTTCCTAGAAACTGAAACTAGTTTTTAAAACAAAGGTGGCTGTAGATTTAGTTTTAACAGTTTCAAGTGAGCAACACACTGAAGTGTGCTTTCTACATATGAAAACTTTAAATTTTGTTACCTTCTTCAGCAGTGCATTTTCAGTGGCTGACATAAGATGTGCTTTTCAATGTGGTAGTGTTACAATGCCATGACCAAAAGTGAGGGGTGCCAAAGATCTCAGGATTGCTGCAGTCACAGCCTGGCACAAAAAATCAGGGTGTGGGAGGCAACAGTGGAGCAGAACAAGGGTGTATGGAATCACAGAATATCCTGAGTTGGAAGTGGCCCACAAGGCTGACAGAAGCATGGACATATTCTTGGGGACTGAAATGGATTGGTGCAGAATTGGGACATTTCAGAGGCATTAGAGAGTAACAAAGCAGCCTACTCCTGTTTCTCCTTATAGTATCCTTTCTAGTTACTTCAATAATTTATTCTTGCTGTTTCCCCAAATAGGCCTACCCTTGGCTTGGTTAGAATGACTCCTGCTTCAGGAAAAAATTCTCCAGATTTATCCTATTAAATTTACCTGACTTTGACTTGCCACCTTTACCACAGGATTCACAGAAACTCATAGGAGACTTGTCTCCCTCTAAATCTGTTTCTACCTCACAAGGAGGAGACAGATTAAAAGGGTGATTAATTTCTTGTTCCTATCTACATAAACTATCCCTAGTGACGTTTCTGATAGCTCTGCCCTCACATGACTGAGGGGTTTTTTGTGTTTTTTAATATACTTCCACAATATTCTGCTTATCTTTTAGGAAAGCTGGTAATATCAGAAGACTGAAACATCAAAGCATGTCACCTTCCTATCAGACTAATAAGTGCTGACTCTGTGTATACAACTGTGTTTTATGTGTTGTAGAAAATTGTGCAGGTTTAGCAGATAATTATGGAAATTACAATAGTGATTTTTAAAGCAGTTGCACTTTTCTTTCCAGGGAGAGTGGCAGATGTGAACAGGAAAGCTCTTCTTATTCTAAATAAGCAAACCAAATATCTGGTCTTGTTCTCCACATGACATTTCCAAACTCTGCATTGTTACTGGCAATAATTATTTTGATTGTTAATGAAGAACAGGGTAATATTTTCAGAAGTCTAAAACAGTAAAAGGATTTTTGGGAGAAATTACATCAAAAGGCATTTTGTAATATGGTGAGAATAATGCAAATGTCATATGTACATGTAGCAGAGAAAGATGATATATTAGGGAGTTACCTGGGACATTACAAAATCATGTGTTTGTAACCATTAGAAGTATGCTGTAGTACCACAAGAAGTTCACACTCTTTTGCCTTGTTCCTCTGTGCTGTACTCCATTCACTTCTCACATTTGAATGTTTTTCCTTGCAGTCCATCACATTGCAATTTCTCCAAGTATGGATTACAATGAAGCTGACATTCTGGGAGTTAAAGTTACTGGAGCTACTCTGGGGATCATTGGCATGGGCAGAATTGGATATAAGATTGCTCTGAGAGCCAAAGCATTTGAAATGAACATTTTGTACCACAACAGGACACGGAGGTAAAGATATGTCTTGACCTTAATTGCAGCAGAAACTCTCTTCTAGATAGCCAGTATTTTCTTTTCAAGGAATTATGTCAGAAATATAGCAAGAAATGAAGAAATAGGGCCAAGATTAAAACAAAAGAAGGAAAAATTTTTGCCTTAAATCAGTCCTGTAAACTATTACTTGGTGATTAAACAGTTGGAAACTTAATTTATATTTTATATTAGAAATTTCAAGGTTTTCTGCAGATGTGAGCAGAAAAATGGAAATCAAGCTTACACTTCTTTTTTATTCATATCATATTATAGTGACACGCAACTCTATTTTTTGTTTATTTTTACCCCATATTTTGAGGGATCATATTGAAACGCAGTGTCTGACAAACTAGGAAGCGTGTACTTGGCACAATATGATTGAGAGCTTTCTTGAGAAAGCCTTGTTTCTCCTCAAGCCAGTAGCAATTTTAGCAAGTATCTAACCTTATTTCACCTTCTATTTCTAGCCCCTCCTAACTGGTGGATCTGGGAATCTTATACTTGTTAGACATTCAGCACAGGGGTTCTTCACTGTAAAGCAAGATCCCCACATACAACTTGAAGCCCTTGCAATCAGGCAAGGTGTGGACAGTGAGCAGAACAAGTATTTACTGCTATAAACCAGCTGCAGTGTTAGGACGTGGCTTTCTGTGATTTTCTCCTTATACAGACTGCAGAAGGAAGGTCACTGCTCTAGCTAGCTCTAGGCAAATCACAAGGGTGCAAGAGGCCAGAAATTTTTAGCCTTGCTTGCCTTTCCTGTTACTTCACAAAAACAGCTGAGCAAACTCATGTTAAAAAAAAAGTACTAGTGAACACCCTCCTTAAGATCTTTCAAAAATTCTTCATAAACCACCAAAAAAAAAAAAAAAGAAAAAGGCACAAATCCTTTTATTCTTTCTTTCCCCCTGTGGATCATCACTAACTCCCTCTGTTTAATATTTTTCAGTCTTTAAAGTAATGTTTTTGTAAGAGTGTTGTGATGAATGATCAATGCACAGTGCAACAGACATTAAAAACCTACTTATTTTAAAGTATATTTACACTTCAAGGTAATGTGTTGAATCAAGATGCACTCTACAAAATTGGCTGTAGTTCCAGTCTGTTCCTTTCCTACTTATTCTCTGGTCATTGATCTGGACACTGAAAGAAAACAATGAAGTACATGTGTTAGGAGACACATGGTCTGAAGTTACACTGAATTTATTTTCTTAGTGTGACTTCTTTATTTCTAGACTAGGGAGGAGATAAAGCCCTTGTCTTGCAATCAGGAGCAGAAAATTGTACACGGGTTCTCCTGTCATTCCTTCTTTAGTTCCCAAAGTTCAGGCAGTTAAATTTACAAAGAACAGGAGAAGTAGCAAGTATTCCTTTTGATTGTGAAAAATTAAAACTAAAAATCTCTCTAATTTGGTAATTCTGTCTGCTGAACACTTAATTCTGTAAAAGTCCTGGGGCAGCCAGGAGACTCACAAAGAGCTGCCTTGCTGTTTTCACTCATAAAAAAATGACAGGCTTACTGAGGGTGCCAACAGGATGAGGACCACCAGCACGCTCAAAGCTTACAAATACCTCTAATCTGGTTTGAGCAATGACTGCTTCCTGTGAGGTGCACCTCCCACAGAGGGGATTCTGGAGAATGGACCATGTGCTGCCATCTGCTCCAGTGCCTGGCCCTAGTCCATTTGCAGAACAGATTCTGCACTGCAGTGAGTGAGAGGTAGGCATGAAATCCATCCTCTGTTATAGGGCTTGAAGCCTTTCAGAAGGGTCTAAACATTCAGCTGAGACTAAATTCACCTTTATTTGCTACCTGTTTGCTACATGGATGTGATAATCAGATCCTTTAGTTTTGGTACTGGTGACATCATGGAAGAAAATATTTTCAAGACTGATGCCCTGAAATCCTTCTTCTCCCACTAGGAAAGTGCAAGAGGAGCAAGCTGTTGGTGCTACTTACTGCGAAAAGTTAGACAGTTTACTCCAGCAGGCAGATTTTGTGATGGTGGTGGTGAGCCTGACACCTCAGACACGCAACCTGATTGGGAAAAGAGAGCTGGAGCTGA
Organism: Sclerurus mexicanus; assembly: GCA_013396755.1. Lineage (NCBI taxonomy): Eukaryota > Metazoa > Chordata > Aves > Passeriformes > Furnariidae > Sclerurus > Sclerurus mexicanus. The sequence continues at coordinate 654,934 of VWZF01000449.1, read as the reverse complement.
TGAAACCCACAGCTACTCTCATTAACATCAGCCGAGGTACCATCCAGCACAGTTGACTGGCCAGAAATTATGGGCCAGCTCCTGCTGTGTTACACACAGCACCACGCTGCAGCCCCTGCACAGCTGGTGCATGTACCAACAACAGATCAGGCATGGCAAAAATTCCTCTCTCCCCTTCCTTTCTCTTTTCACTCTGAGCTCGTTACCTGCAAGTTGCACTCAGAGACACTCTTATTCCAAACCAGGTGCAGTGGTTGACCAAGAGGCGCTGGTGACTGCTCTGCAGACTGGTGTTCTCGGGGCTGCGGCTTTGGATGTCACCCACCCAGAACCACTGCCCAGGTTGCTGTCTCTGCTTATTTCTTGGAAAGGATGGGTGAGCCCTGCAGAGGCTGGGACCTGGCCGAGGCAGCCACCGGCCCTCTCCCAGGACTAGGGGTTTGGGTAAAAGTGCCATGAATACGAATGGGATGCAGCCCACATGTTGGGGCTGACAACAGGCCTAGGTGTCAAGAAACAGCAGGAGGCAGGGAGAGTGTTAGACCAGTCCTGTGGAATCACCCTGTGAAGCTGCAGCAATGCTTCACTTGCAAACTGATTTATTAGAAGATGCAATTTGCCATGAATGGGTGAAAGCTGCTTGAACCATCTCTTCTGAGACCTGCTGCATTGCCCCAGGTGTCCTTCCCCACAGGCTTTTTTCCACAATACAAGGCTGAAGTACTGCAGACCTCTTGGGCCCAGAAGCTGCTTAGCTTCTGTAAAAAGACACCTCTACCAGGATGGTGTCTCTTGGAGTTAATGCAGTGCTGGCTGCATTTTGGGTTTGTGGGGAGTTTGGTCATGTTATGCCTGTGTAGGAATGAACAGTTCAGACTATTGTGTAGAGTGAATGTGCCAGAAGGGCTTAATCCTATCTTCTCAGGTAGTTCAAGTTGCTGCCTAATGGTAAAAGTCTGTTTCTGGAGAAAACAGCGCAGTATAAACTCCTAACCTGTGTACGGTCCAAAATTACTTCAACACAGGTGATCAGGTTCTGTGGGTCTAAGTGGGACTTTTAAAGTTATATCAAATTAACTCTAAATACAGTGCAAAAGCTAAAGTAGTACTCTTCATTTGGATGAACAACAGTAGGTAACTGAAGTCTTTTTTCTTTTCTTCCAGAGATCATCCCTTGTTAAAATTAAAGAATGTCCTTATAACACCTCACCTCGGCATTAAAACAGACAAGGCCACTTACATGATAACAGAGGAAGCAGTTGAAAACATACTAGCAGCTCTGAATGGTCTCCCCATACCCAGTGAAGTGCTTGCTAGCTGATGTGCAAAAGGATAATGCATCTCATTTTATTCTTTTCTTTCCCGCCATCAGCTCCAAAGGTTTTTATTCTTATGTTTTCCCCATTAAGACAAACCTATTCCAAGTGGGCATGGAAAGCTCTGACTTGGTCTCGTATGTAATTGAAAAAAAGCTTTTACATTTTAATTTTCTTGCAAATTGGAGGAATACATTACTTTTCCCTTCCAAACCTAGACAGATGCATGCAGGCTTTTAGTGGCTTTAGGAAAACAACTTCTGATTCCCAGTGCACTTCTTGCTAGGCTCTCTAGTCCTAAAAAAAATGTCTTTAGATTACATAATCCATTTTGTTCCCATTCTATAGCTATCAAAAACATCAGAGTAAGCTACCTGGACAGAAATACTATTAACTTTCCGTATAGAAGTCTCCATTTAAAAGAGTTCCCGAGACACAAAGTGCTGAGTCAGTCTTCAGAAACATACCCAGAATCACTGAGTTGAAGCAGACTGGATTTTAGAAGGCCATTTAAAGTACTATTACTAAGGAAAATTAGTTTTCAAGATGAACGTGCCGCTTTGTTTGTAATATCAAATTTATGTACACATCTACCTCCACATCTGCAACTTTGTGCAAATGTGTGGAAGAACACTTAGAGCCCTCTAAACCTTCAGCACCATTCTGTACATTAGTGGAAACACAAAGGTCTATAAAAATACACAAAGCAAATCCAAATCTATATGTTTTACTTTGCATCACTGTTTCTAGACACTTGCAAGAATAATTGTATTTGAAACAAGATACAACAGAGAGCTTTGTTAATGTAAAGAGAAAAAAAATTGACCTTTATTTTTTTGGCTACTGCTATTATTAAAAAAAAAATCAAAATCCCATGGCTTTTCTCCACTAGAAATAGTACCTATATTAATCATTCAAATTCCACAGGAAAAAATATTTTTAAAAGAATAATTTAATTCCACCTCGCAGATTGCCTTCCTCTCAGTTGTGTTTATGTACTTTCTGTTACCTAATAGAAGTCCAAAAGACAAATAAACCAATCCACAACTCAAAGTGGCAATGCTATGTTTTTTATTATGAAGCATGATTATTTAAGCTATCAGTAAAATTTATAGTGAAGTAGCCATTAAGTGCAGCTAGGATTTTGTCTGGAGCCTCCTTCTCTTTAGAGCCATTTCCACTGCCCCTGTCTTGCAGAGAGCTGTCACAGGTAGTTACCAAAAGACACTTCCACCAGTTTAATACACAATGATGTTGCCAGCTCTTGCAGGTCAGGGAAACAAAACATTGCAGCTTTTCAGGAGCAGCAAGTTGGCTTCAAGACTGCCCCAGGTGCCTCCCTTTTCTCTTAGGTAGAGGTGCCCAATGTGCCTTTCATTGTCACCTGTATGACCTTGAAGAAATAAGTTAAGTTTATTCTTTCAAAGTAAAGGGCAAAGCAATAAATTAAAGAGCTGGGGGAAAAGGTTCCAATAAACTAATACAGCAAAGAGAAAAAAGTACATTTCATTGGATCAATGTTCTAAAACTGGAAAAAACACCCACGATTTTACACATGGAAATTTTTCTCCAGGTGTGAAGCAGCAAACAAAATCAAATACAGTACTTCACTTCTTCCTTGAATTTACTTGGTGTTTTACTGCTATTTCTGCAGATATTTCAAGAATTTTGGCTGAGTAGTTTTCAGAAGTACCCCCTGCCAGTGGGGTGCTTTAGACAGGAAGACACAGCTCTAGACAACCGGATGTCTGTCAGTCACTGGAGTGATGGGTTGACTCACAAACAATACACTCAATCTCATGATTACTAAAAATGAATCAAAAAATGCAGTGGCTACATGAGTGATGAGATGATCCATTATGGTTCACTCTGTTGATTCAGAATTTTTTTAACATTTTGATGGGCAAAAAGTACATGATCTGGAATAAAGTGCTGCTACAGTAATCTACGGGGAAAGCTGGCCTTATCTACAGCAAGCATACAGGCTAGTGATAACAATTTATAGTCAGTGAAAACAAGTGCATCACTTAGTTTGGACTATGAAAGAACAAGATCATGAATATAGATTTCCTGTATATAGATTTGTCCTACAAATCCTGATCACATATAATACTGCCACATAACACATAATGTAGACATAGGAAATGTATGTTCTTGTCCAGTTTCATGCTTAAGCTACTCTGTACAACCCAGCTGGGAAATGTATACACTACATTACACAAAGGTTTTTAGGGTAATGCAATACTTCAAAAGCCTAATGCTAAGAAATAATTATTATGCAAGCACCTTGTTAACACTGCAGTCATCAGCTCACCCTGCAGGATTACCTGGACACCAAATTTAATGATGGGGATAAAGTTCACAGACTATGCAATACTTCTCTTTGCATAGCCAGATACATTTCAGAGTGCTTTGTACAGTGCTGGTATAACATGCCTTTCTATTACAGAAAACTAACAGCACACAGCAGCACAATGTAATTTAGCTTAACACACTACATGGAGGTCTGCAAGGTACTCTACAAATTAAATATACTTAGAAGATGACAGTGCACTGGTGCAACTGACTTCTTCTGTCACATATGTTGTTATACAGATATATCTCCTATAGAGATGTACCACATCCTGAACCATAGCTTTAAAATTAGATGTTCAAGTTGCACAAAAAAACCTCAAAGCCCTCTGATTCTCTGCACATCTAGCCATACAACACACCAATTTTCTTCACATTTGATAGGTATTTCCTGGATTTTTGCTTAAAAAAGAGTAACATTCCTTTAAGTATTATTTTTTGTCTCCTCTGACAAATTGTTCCTTCATTTTGTTCATTTACATTTGTTCATTTGATATACATAGGAAAAAAACTCCCATGTTGTGCTTCCCAAGGGTTTTTTTACCTTCAGGACTAAAATGTGTTTGTAGGCCTCCTTCCTCAATTCATAAGCAGAATAGCTTGTGTTTTTGAGAGGGACTTTACAATGGTCCTTTGATCTTAGGTAACAGTGAGCAGTAAGTTAAAAGATTACCCATTACCTCTTATCAGCAAAGCAATTTGAAAGTTTTGGATGTGAAACAGGTAATGTGTAAGCATTTTATAGTTTGTTGGGTTTTTTTAAGGAAGAAAATTCAAGTAGACCTGACTGAGAATCCAGTTAGCATGCTCTAACTCCAACTTCCTAGTTAATGAATTTCTGCTCTAAAGTTTAAGTGTCAGAACTTGAAATTCATGTAAGCAAATTATACTCAAAAATCATCACCAGGAAAACAGTATATGGTTTTGTATAATTACTATGAAATGTTATTACATTCTATCTTTTCATTAGTAATTTTATAGAGGATTTGGTGTTAAGATTGACTGCCTTAATGTTCAGCATGTCAAAAAATATTTGGCAGAATTCAAAAAGACAGAATTTTGTAATCCATTCTTTTGAAAGCACTACAGTAGTCAGGAGAGACACAGCAGCACCCCATGGCTGGTTATTCTGTAGTATGGAAGGAGAGAGATTCCTGGTGCCCACAGCAGTGGTGTGTCCAAGCTGCTCTCACCACAGAAGCCAGGCATCCTCTCCAGTGGCTGCTGACCACCTGCACAGCAAGGGGGATCACTTCAACACAACCTTAGTGAACAGAGTACTGAAGCTCTACTTCCCAGACTCCATCACTGGGTGTGGAGGTTGAGGGAGGTGATTCTGCCCCTCTGTCCTTGCGAGACCCCACCTGGAGTTCTGTGTCCAGATCTGAGGTTCCCAGCACAGAAAAGACATGGACCTGTTGGAGCAAGTCCAGAGAAGGAACACCAAGATGATCAGAGGGCTTGAGCACCTCTCCTATGAAGAAAGGCTAAGAGAGTTGGGATTGTTCAGCCTGGAAAAGAGTAGGCTCCAGGGTAACGTTCTATCAGCCTTCCAGTACCTTAAAAGGCACCTACAAGAAAGCTGGAGAGAGACTTTTTATAAGGGCATGTACTGACAGAAAAAGGGGGAATGGCTTTAAGCTGAAGGAGGGTAGGTTTAGTTTCGATATTAGGAAGAAATTCTTTACAGAGGGTGGTGAAGCATTGGAACAGGTTACCCAGAGAGGTTGAGGGACATCCCTCAAAGTGTTCAAGGCCAGGTGGGATGAAACTTGGAGCAGCCTGGTCTAGTGAAAGGCATCCCTGTTCACAGCTGGAGGGTTGAAACTAGGTAAGGTCTCTCCGGCCCAAACCATTCTATGTTCTACTGTGCGAGTAACCTTGTCAGGAAATTTTTCATGCATTTCTCAGCTGGGATAGGCACAGGAATGCCTGTAGCCAGGATAACAGCTGCAGTGACTGAGGATCTAAGCCTGCCCCAGTTGCTTTACTCTCAAAGAGAAGTTTTGAGGATATTTTGAAANGTGAGTGAGAGCTGCGGGCGGGACCCCCGACCCGGGCACCGGGGGCGCCTCTGCCGGGCGGCCGCCGGGGTCCCCCGACCCTCGTACTCCCCGGGTAGCACCGGGCGTGCGGGGCACGGAGGTCTCTCCCACCGTCCTCTGCCTCCTGCTCGGGCTGGGAGCGGGAGGGGTCGCGCCCCTTCCCTGCCGTCCTTCAGGGCCGGACAGAGCCGGCCGGACAGAGCCCTCCGGCCGCCGGTCCGCGTCCTTCCTGTCTTTAGTCTCACCAGCAGGCCGGCCGGGACAGCTGCAAACGCGGCGCTGGACGGGGAACGCTGCCCGTGAGGTCGGGGGAGGAGAGGGAGGCGCTGGCCCGGCGGTGCGGGAGCGCTGCGGGAGCGCCTTGCCTCGGGATGAGGGGCAGCGTGCGGGGCTGTCGTCTTTAACCTGAGATCACAGACTTGGTTCTTCCCGGCAGAGTGAAGAGTTGTCAGGACACTGANGGTGGTGAAGCATTGGAACAGGTTACCCAGAGAGGTTGAGGGACATCCCTCAAAGTGTTCAAGGCCAGGTGGGATGAAACTTGGAGCAGCCTGGTCTAGTGAAAGGCATCCCTGTTCACAGCTGGAGGGTTGAAACTAGGTAAGGTCTCTCCGGCCCAAACCATTCTATGTTCTACTGTGCGAGTAACCTTGTCAGGAAATTTTTCATGCATTTCTCAGCTGGGATAGGCACAGGAATGCCTGTAGCCAGGATAACAGCTGCAGTGACTGAGGATCTAAGCCTGCCCCAGTTGCTTTACTCTCAAAGAGAAGTTTTGAGGATATTTTGAAAATCATCTAGGTTGGAAAAAACCTTTGTGTGTGCAGTGAGAGCTGTCACTGCTGTTTGCTGGTCAGAGACAACTCTCTGTCCCAAGTTAACTCATGTGCACACAATGTAATGACCAACAGAGAGACCAGACCACAGCTGGCCTTCAAAGACAATGGTGGGGGGGAAAAAAGTGTGCTGGCCGTTAATGCACAATACCGATTATTTTGAAATCCCGATTATTTCGAAATCACGAACAGCGCAGAAAACGCGACAGGCGTTTTAAAAAACACACAGCCGTCTGTGAGCTGCCGTCGCTGCGGCGCGGCCGCGGCAGGGATTGGGGCGCAGCTCCCGCGCCCTGGCAGCGCTCCCCGCGGGGCCGGGCAGGNCGGTGCGGGAGCGCTGCGGGAGCGCCTTGCCTCGGGATGAGGGGCAGCGTGCGGGGCTGTCGTCTTTAACCTGAGATCACAGACTTGGTTCTTCCCGGCAGAGTGAAGAGTTGTCAGGACACTGAAGGAGACCGATAAAAGAAAGGGTAATCTTATGTTCCAGAAGCAATTCGATAATTCCAAAGTTCATAGTTGAAAAATTATAGCTCTATTATGGTTAAATGAGATTTTTCTTGAACTGATCTCATCAGTGCTAATTATTTAATATAGCTGCAGAAGTGGCAATCAAAGGCAGAACTTGGCCACATCCTTAAATGATCGAGAATTTGGGCTTTAAATATTGAATATTGAACAGGAGTAACATCTGGTAGCTCATTTGTCTAAGTGTTAGCATATTTGGTGTGCCAGAAACAATGTTTTCTTGTCTTCTAAACAAGATTATATAGAAATTGAACATTCTTCTGAATAACACAGTAAGAACTTAAAAAAGTCCTGCACGTGGGAGTGGTTATCTTTAGCCAACTCTTCCATCAAATGGGAAAACAGCATGTAATGCAGCCAATCAATTCCTGTTTTTTAGGAAAAAATAAAAATAGGTATAATGGATCACTTAAGACCATGTCCTTTTGGTTCTCCTTGCTTTTGTAGGGCATGGAGGGTCAGGAACTGCCTTATGTGCTAATTGACTGTATAGGAGGGCTGCGTGGGGTATATGAAGACCATATTGAATTTCTGCAGAAACATTTTCATCTCATCACCATGAAAGAATATCTCGAAAATAAGACACTTCTCAGCAAAAAGATCAGAGCTATTTATATGTGGTATCACAAACCAGATGTTAATGAAGAGCTGCTCCAGAGCTTGCCTAACTTGAGGATAGTTGCAAGTTCTGGAGTGGGAATAGATCACTTGGACCTGAAACTCCTCTCCAGCTATGGTGTGAAAGTGTCCAACACTCCATTTGTTGTTTCCACTGACACTGCAGACCTGGGGATGGCTTTGATGCTGGCATCCTCCAGGAGACTTGTGGAAGGTAATAACTGAAATGGTTTTAGTCTTTTTATAGAAAAGTGACTTCAAAACATGCAGAAAGCATGTGCTGTGCAAAGGTAAGCTTAAAAATAGAAATATGGGGAAAAAAAGGAGAAGGAAAAGTTGCCTCTCTTGTTGACAATAACTTGCATACCATTTCCGAAAAGGCATATCCGCAAAGTAGATGTGTTCCTTCTTCAGACAGCCCTAAATTCAGGCTTGTTCTTCCACAGCCCCCAGCCCCCCTTCATTGTATTTTTTCACTGAAGCCTTGCTTTTCAGGTTATACTAAAAGGGAATTAGAAGATGTTTTCAAGGAGGCTTGAAACCTGTCTTTGTCAAGCTGCCATGTATCTGAGTCATTATGAACAGGCTGTCCAGAAATCTGTCCACCATATTCTGTATTTCTCTTCCCTGCCAACCTTGGCGCATCTGCAAGGTAGCTGGGAATTGTATGGCCTTCCTGAAAGTCTTGATGATACCACAACTGATCCATTGGTTCCACCATTCAGTAGTTCCAATGTCAGTGAAATCCATGGCACTGCCACATTCAAGACCGCTGCTGATGAACTGCCATGAGTAAGAAGCTGAGGCACATTTCAGTGGTGCAGTAATCTGTACAGAGTGCAGAGAGATGATGGGCAAGTGTGTGATGTGCATCCAAAGAAGGTTGCTGCTTTGGCTTTAACCCCCTTGCCTGCCAAAGAGAGGCTGGATATGTTACTATCCTAAGCAGGAAATCAGTGTCAGCAGTCATGTGTACAGTGCAGCATTATTCACTTCTTGTCCAGAAACACGATGACATTATGTTGCTGCTCCTGTGCTTCTGCCTTGTCCTACAACAGAAAGTGAGGAAAAAAGTAACCAGATGCCGGAACATCCTTTCAATGACATATTTCCTTCTTTTCCTCCCCCAAGGCTATGAGATGGCAATCTCCCCCCACACAGAGTATTTCCCTGTTGACTGGCTGGGGGCTGAGGTTTCTGGAGCGACCCTGGGGATTGTGGGAATGGGCACCATTGGTTACAAAGTAGCTGAAAGAGCCAAAGCCTTTGAAATGAAGATTTTGTACCACAACAGGAGTCAGAGGTAAAGCTGGTTGCAGCTCCGTGGCAACTATTTTGCTACTGCTTTTCAACGTTTTTTGTACCTTTCATTGTGCTTTCACTTTTCATTGTGCTCTTTATTTTAAGTGGGAAAGTACACACACTTGTTTCAAGATGGTCCTTAATTTCCCTATGTATACAGAAACAAAGTTAGCAAGGAATGGGAGAGATACATCTCACTGGTCTCCTTGTGAGTTGGAGCTCCCTGGTCCTTCCTGCCATGGTGGGGGCATTGCAATAAACTGAGGAAAGAAGAAAACTCTCTGGGGAGAACATACCTCCCATGAATTAGGTGAGGCAGGGATTCAGGCAGAGACACCTCACCCTTCCAGAGCCAGCTGACAATGAGCCAGACTTGCCAGTCTGTTTACTGTCCTCTAGATGAGGTCTACGTGCCCTCTCCCTGTGCTCCTATACGGCCCATCCCATCCTATTCTTTTGTGGGACTCTGTTGAGAGCTGGGCAGTACAAAGAGATCAAATACACCAGCAGGTCCTGCAGCTGTGGTTTCAGTGAATCAGCACTGATGAACAGAGCAATCAAGCTGTTGCTGACACAAATTTCTGAAGATTTAACCCATGCTCTGTCTTGTGGGTTTCCTCAGTAATTTTCACAAAAGTTACTTTTCCCAGGGAAGGCAATTCATGTCGAACATCAGTTTTGCTGTTGAGTTGGAAAAGAATCCCAGGAATCCTTGTAACAACCAGAAGCTATGATACAAATGCATTTATTTTATCATTCATTCAGTGCATTTACATGACACTCATTTCTTACTTGCCATCCCCACAGGTATAGTATTTCACATTTGTGTACTATTCACTTGGTATTGTGAGAAAGGGCTTAACATTAATTTTTGTTTACTGAGTTTCAGTGAGATAACCAGCCAACTGCTCTGCACTGCAGAGCGACAAAATCAGTTAAAAAACCTCTTCTCTAATGATGATTTGATCTCTTTATTGTTTCTTGCTCCTGGAGTTTAATTTTGGCTATTTCCCCTCAGAAAAAAGGAAGAAGAAAGTGCTGTTGGAGCTGTTTACTGTAAGAAGATAGATGATTTGCTCCAGCAGTCAGATTTTGTGTTGCTGGCTGTGAACCTAACTCCACAGACACACAAACTGATTGGGAAAAGAGAGTTGGAGCTGATGAAACCCACTGCTACTCTCATTAATATCAGCAGAGGTGAGGTGCAGAATAAATAAAACTGCATTAAGGTTTCCTGGCATGATAAGTCCTGGGAAAAGCCAGCTCTAATACATAGTCTGTCACTCTGAAATGTTCCCTAAATTCTCTGATTATTAGACTATTTAGGTGCCATAGTCATATTTCAGTAAAACATTTGACTGTTCTCATAAAAACAAGCAAGTATGCCTCTGAAATGTTTGTGAGCTTGGGGTGTTAGAAGCCGGTGTATACATATATAACCTCCTACTTAAGCTTTTTATTTTTTTAATCCATTGTTGTTGCTAGCATACATTAGGGTGGCACAGCCTGCTATGAAGCCTGGCTACTTTGTTTCATGGTGTTAATTCCTGATTGTCCAACCGTGATGCTCGTACCCACTAGTAGCAGTGGTGCTGCCACTCCACCACACTTTGCTGCTGCTGTTTGCCTGACCACTGTGCCCCAAAGGATGGTGAGAGAACAGTACGGAATATGAAAATAAACATATCCTTTTTTTGTAACCCAGGTCTGGTAGTGGATCAGGATGCTTTGGTGGAAGCCCTTCAAAAGAAAATTATTAAGGCAGCTGCTCTGGATGTGACATATCCTGAGCCTTTGCCAAGGTAAGACATGTATTTCAGTTAAATATGAACGAGTTGTATGTGTGAGGTTCAAACTGAGTAAAATTTTGTGAGCATGTGAGAAGCTGCATAATTTTGTTAGTAGGAGTACATGATGTATGTACACTAGTCCTGCTGAAACCATGTCCCCAATCCTTCTGTCCCAGCCAAACAAAATTCACACTGACTCATTTAGAGGATTTGTTGCATAAAGCCCCACCAACCTAGGCAACACTTTGAACGGCTCTGAGTATGCCTGTGTCATGCGATTGGGTTTTTCTAAATTTCTAATTATTATTTTAAATAGTTCCCTGGCTGCCTGCAGGTGATGAAATAGATAATGAACGTGGTGCAAGTGACTAGCTCAGCATTTCTTTTCCTTTCCCAGGGATCACCCTTTGTTAAAGCTGAAGAATGTCATAATAACTCCTCACATTGGAAGTGCCACCAAGAAGACACGCCGCATTATGATGGAGGAGATGATAGAAAGCATACAGGCAGGCCTTGCAGGTCTTCCTGTCCCTCATGAAGTGTCGCTCTAGGGAGGCTTGTGCTTAGTGTTAATGCCATCAGTGGTTATCCCAGCGTGCTGAAACAGCAATCTGATCACTTTTCATGTAATTATCCTTTGAGTGCTACACAGATTAAATATATAATGTTTAATTCATTTAAATAACCAGCAGTGGTTCTGTGTGGAAAACCTGCAGTATTTTGTCTTGACCTTCAGAGAAAAACCCCAAAGCCCAGATTCTTGCATCAGTGCCATTTATTCTGCCTGCATCCCCTTACAATTGCCCATCGATGCAACACCGAATTACAGGATCTGTAAACACTTACCTGACAGGGGAGACACCATGATCAGGCAGGTGGTTGTCCCAGGGCGAGGCTCATCCCCTGGACCCCTGGTGTATTTTTATTTTTTTTCCACCGTCCCTGGAGATATTTAAGAAGAGACTGGATGTGGCTCAGTGCCATGGTCCAGTTGACAAGGTGATGTTGGGTCACAGGTTGGACTCGATGGTCCCAGAGGTCTTTTCCAACCTAGCTCACTCTGTGAAATCGCGTCCTGGAGGGACCCCTCAGCAGCGATCCTGATCCTCGGGTGCATCTTGGCCCCGCAGATGCCGACCCTGTGCTCAGCCCTGCCGGCGCGGGGCCCGGCCCCGACCGCCTGCGNNAGCCGGAGGGAACCATCCCCGCCGAGCCGCGCTCCGGGCCCCGGGGCCGGCCCCCGGGTGCCTCGGTGTTGTGCCGGGTTAGCGCCGGTCGCGGCCGGGCCGAAGGTGTGCCCGGGAAGGCCGGGGCAGCCTGGGCTGTGTGGGCAGCAGCACCAGGGCAGTGGCCGCCCCCGCACACGGGGACTGCGGGGAGGCCGCACCGCCGGCGCGGTGCTCATTTCGGGGCCCTCGCTACGGGAAGGACACTGAGGTGCTGGAGCCGGTCCGGAAAAGGGCAGTGGAGGGGGTGAAGGGTCTGGAGCACAAGTGTGATGAGGAGCGGCTGAGGGAGCCTGGAGAAAAGGGGGCCCAGGGGAGATCTTATTGCTCTCCACAACTACCTGAAAGGAGGTGTAGCCAGGTGGGGGTCGGTCTCTTCTCTCACATTACAAGCAACAGGACGAGGAAATGGCCACAAGTTGTACTAAGGGAGGTTTAGATTGGATATTAATAAAAATTTCTTCGCCAAAAGGGAAGAAAGGTCAAGCAATGGAACAGGCACCCCAGGGAAGCGGTGGAATCCCCATCCCTGGAAGTGTTCAGAGAACGTGTGGATGTGGTGCTTGGAGGCATGGTTTGGTGGTGGACTAAGCAAGTGCTGGGTTAATGATGGGACTTGATGATCTTAATGGTATTTTCCAGTTAATGGTTCTCTAAAGAAACCTTAGAGTTGTTCTTTCGCCCTCCTCCCCACCCTGTCTATGTGCAGCTTCAGCTGTGGATGAAATTGTGTTGCTCCTGCATCCCAGCTGTGGGGAATTCTACTTGTGTACATGAAAACCTGTGTGGTGGTGTGTGCCTACAAGCAGGTGGCATTTTAATTACAGAGGGAATCTTTTTTCTCTGAGCTGCTGAAAGATGAAGCTGATTTCCTTTTCTTTTTCCGAAAGAAAGAAGTTTTGGTATGACAGCCCTACCCTGGGATCCAAAATGGTAAGTGCAAGCTCCTAAGGCACTGTGTTCCAGGAGCAGTTGTGTTTCTGCCATTGATTCTAACCTTGGGAAAAGCATATTTTGATGGAGAAATAGCAGAATTTTGTGAGCAGATACTGGGGCTCCAGTCTCATTGTGACATGCCAGAAGTGCCATCCAGAGAAGCCATTTGGCTCCCCATGGCTGTTTGCTCTTCTGTATTGATCTTTCATCGACATCAGCATCAATGCTCTCTTGCACACTCTTGAGTACATAGCAGAGAACTGATCCAGATTGAAACTTCTACAAGTTTAGTGAAAAAAAATTGTTTGTTTTTCAAACAAGCAATTCTTTTCAGTCAATATATGCTGTATTTTAGAAAACAGATTTATTGTGCTGTATAACTTGCTACAAAATAGTAAAGAAACTTAAGAAACTTCGATTGTAAGGCACAAAGGTCAAATATTTTGTGAACAGAAGTATTCTTTATTAAAACACTTGATACACAGGACTTTATAAAGTCATCACAGCTGCAATAATGACATTTTAAGAGCATACTTAGTAGAGTACACAAAGCTGTTTATAGTTGACTAATACAAGTGTGTAACTACTGATTAATGTGTTGTTTGGTGGTTTTTTTTTTAAGATGTGTAAACCAAATAAGTTGGATGTCTTAATGAACAATGAGCAGACAAAAACTCGGAAGGAAGATAACATACGCTGCAGAGTCTTGAACGGTCTTATTCATAAAGCTGTGTCACAGATGGTGACTACTTGTGAAGTCAGTCAAGAATTTTATGATCTCAAGCTGGAAATCTGCAAGGCAAGTGCAAAAGCTACATCTTGTGTTCAGCCACTCTGACTACACTGTGAGGTCAGCATAGTGTGCCAGAGGAGCTCCCCTGCGTGTTGTGGTGTGTGCAGGGGGAGTTTTACTGCATTGCTTCTGATGTGGCAGAGTGCAGCGAGATCAGGCTCTGGAGTACACACCAGGAGACTTTGCCACTGTTGTACCTGGCTTAATAGACCTTTGCCACTCCAGTGCAAATGCAGCTTAGGCCAACTAAATGGTGATTCTCCTGATATGACTTTTTTTTTCTGTTATTCACCCATAAAATCTTTGCCTTGCCCTTTCATAATGAGGAGTCTGGTTTTACTGACATAAATGTATCTTTCCAGAAGTCTTTTCTTGCAGCTCTGTGAGATTGTTACCTCCTGTGTCACTCACCAGCAACATTAGAGGCAGAAGACCTAAGTGAGGGATGAGCTTAGTTAAAAAAAAGTCAAGCCTAAGAAAATGTCATTGTCAAGGAAGATTTGAGAAAGAACTGGGATTTGTACCTAGTTGTAGCTAATAGTCTAATTTGTGGGTTTGAAAGGGATGTTAAAGCTCTGATTCAGGAACTAAGTCTCCACATTCTTGTTTGTTATCTGTAGTTTTTATCTTCCATGTTTGCTGTTCTATAAAGAATAAACTATACCAGTTTTTGGCTTAAAAGCTTGACAGACTTAGTTTTGATATTAGAAGCATGAAAAAAAAATTGCTCATGATAGCACATCTATGACTGAAGGTTTGTCATTTATGACTGAAATATATGTTTTTGCGAGCTGAATTCATTCTGTCTTCAGGCAAATGATTAAAATTACACAGCCAAGATGAGTCTTTTGGCTCTATATGTGCTGTATCCTTCATATGTTTCTATCTCTTTATGGCTTAGAGGGTTGCTTGTCTAACTTGGATTGCATGTCCACACGTACAAACAGTGGCTGGTGTGGGCAAGCCAAAGCACTTTCAGGAAGCATTGCTGTAAATTAAATAAGTTATGACATGAGAGAGGGAAAGAATCAGCCTTCTTCCAAATATAATACAGATTTTATAACTGCTTAGTATTTGTGCTACACTGGGACGTGGTGGGGAGTAATCAGTCCTGATTTACTCTTGAGCTGATTCTGGTGTGATATAATTAGTTCTGTTATCAGAAGAAATTTTCTACTAAGGCTTTCTGCAATCCATCAGAAACTTCGTTGTGCATGAACTGTGTGTGTGTGTCTGTGTATAATTCTAAAGACATATTTGCCTTCTTATAGGTGTCCCTATCATCAAACTTTTCAGCATGTCGTGTGTACTGGAATCCTGCTGCTACTATGGAGAAAGAAAGTTACGTGGAAGGTGTTCTGCAGAAGAGCGCTCCACGTATACGGTATTGCTCTGGGATAAACAGGCTGCTTCATAAATTCATAGCCATGGATTAGTACCATTTCTTAACTATTTCTGACAATTATATCTGACCTTTTGGGATGCTTTAGGTTTTTAGACTCTTGGAGTCAGAGCATCACCTGTGATGAGCCTCACAGGAAAGGGTGGCTCTGTCAGACCAGCCATGTATTCTCTTGCTGGAACACAGCTGGCTTATTTGGGTTCTGTGCTTTCCCAGGGCTGGAGTGGGATGAGCAGAAAGCAAGAAGGGTGTGGATGATGTTTCACTCCAGTGCACCAAAGGTGGTGAGCTGGATATGCTGTGTGCAACAGTAGGCCAGAATGGGATGCTGCACATAGGACTGGCAATTACAAGTATCTACTTGAAGATTCACTGGGCAATTCTGGTCACTAGGGACAATTTGGACCTCCAGAAGGAATTACTGACATTACAGAAGTTCTTCAAAATATGGATTAAAAAAAAAATTATTTCAGGATGCTACCATATATAGTGATGCTTTTACCCATTTTTCAGTAGAGGTTCTAGTGAGTTTTCAGGTTATCATTGAGATTTTTGTCTCTCCCTCTTTTCTTGATATCCAGCCAGTCCATTGGAAGTTCAGGACTTTACTCCATGTGGAAGGGGCATAGGAGTGTACTTGTAAAGCCTTTTCCTTTCCCCCTGTTTCCCTAGGTTGTGTAATTCCTGCTCCAGCACAATGCTCTCTTCTGCTCCCAACAGCTTCCACTCTTTGAGAAGGGTTGATGGCTGGGAAGAAGGCAAAAGGAGCCCTGTCAGTGCTTTCTGCAGCTAGCATGTAGGACTAGTTGTCTTACCCTGCTCTAAGGACTCTATCCCCCACTCTCTCACCCCTGCAGTGGGGATAAGCATACCAAATGAAGGGGGGAAAGACCTGTGCATGTAGATAGAGAAAAATATATCATTAAAACTCAGTGGGATCTACACTAGTAGTTTCTGTATGTTATGCACTGAAAGTTGGGATTCTGCAGTGGTGTATTGCTTAGCATTAACCTGAATAGTTACCCATCAGACTGTAAGTTTTTCAAACTATATCTTAAGTGTGCAGTACTGCTAGAATTAATCTAACACATTTTACTTGTCCTGGAGATGCTATACTGGTACTCATACTGGTGAATGCTGTATTTTTGCCAGGTACCTTCTGAAGAGTCAGCAGATTCTAGGAAATGTGCCACCAATAATATTTGTAAAAGACAAAGAAGTTGCGGCTGTAAAAGAGGTAATTCAGATCTTTGACTCAGTGTACAAATACAGTGACTTAGGAGAGAGCTGATCATTTGGTTGCTCTGCCAATCTATATATCAAAATCAGTCTTTCTCTATACCCTTTCCTTTTCAAGTTCCAAAGCCCTTTAACAAACAATCTTCAGTAAGATTGATGCTTATATGCAATGTAAAAGAATTGTAGGTTGTATCATTAGGCCAATAAATTCTAAAAAAAAATTACCATTTTAAGGAATAGTGTAGGATTGTTGGGTGTATATAATAGAAATGAGGTTGGAGAAGCTGTCTTCCACATTTTAAATGTTGTTTGTTTTTAAAATTTCATTGAATCTAACCAGTGACTTGGGTTTTTGTTTTGGGTTGGTTTTTTTTTTACCCCCCAGACTTTTTCCAAATGTTTTTAGGGAAGGGCAGATCTTTCCATAGGGAATGTAAGCTTACTCATCCTACGTTTTTTTCTTAACTTTTAAAATTATCTTTACTATTTCAGTTTTTCTGTCAAGGTGTCGTAGTTTTAAATAGTTGAAATATTGCTAGAATAATAATGTTTCCTAGAAATTTGCTGTCATTAGGACTGTGGAGCGAGATCTCTTAAATAGGGAGATTTCCAGAAGAGAAACATGACATCAACAAGTAGAATTTAATGAAAAACATCTCCTCAAGCTGTTGATATGAAGTTGAAAAGTTCACATTTCTGTGCCCTGAAGTGCCTTATTCTTAGATATGTTACTATTGCAATCAATTAATTATTATTAGTGACTTATAGGCTCCTGCAATCTGTGTGAGCAGGGCTAGAAAGGATAACAAGAACTTCAGACTCTAGAAGTGCAGTGACTTGCTTGAACTTTCTGTGGTCAGAAAAATTCTGAGTTTCCCAGAAGACAAGTGAAATCCTTTCTTATATCACTATTATCAGGGAATAACACTGGGAGACACTTAGATGGATCAGCTCCCACTTTGCAGTTCATCCGATTTATGTCAGCCACAGATTCAAATAACAGGGCTTGAAATAATATAGTTGAACCTAATTTTTAAGTATTGGAAGTCAAGGAAAGACCATCCAATTAAACTCCTAGAGTAATACATTGAATTGGAAGAGAATTAATGTAAAGAAATTTGCAAGCAAAATTTCAAATAAGAGCATATTTTCACAATTATGTACAGTCTATAAGCACTGAATATACTAGATTTGTAGGATTTACTGATTAGGTGTCATGTTAAAAGGGAGTTGGGAACTCCATAGTTACCAGTAAAAGAAATGCAAACTTGCAAAGAGGGGAAAGAGGTGAAAAAATCTCAGTGTAAGGATGTTATGAAAAAGGATTTGCAAGACTGAAGTAAGAACAAATAAACCAAAACCTATACATCACACAACTCCTAGCCAGTTGTTTATAATGTACAAGGCAAAAAACTTCATAGGAATCCCAGGGTCCATTGCACTATTTGATACAAACTTCCCAGGCAAGAAGAGTAAGCAGTTCCATGTAAATGGTGGAAATGGATATTTTGAAATGGTTTTGCTAAATATTCCAAACATATAGAAGATAAAATATTTGCTGTTAGGTACTTGTCTGTTACTCTTGTAGGTGTGAACAAAGTAGATTTAATACAGGACCTTTAATATGTGTTACTTTCATGTGTTTACAGGTTGAGGACTTATTGGCAATTGCTGATTTTGGACCTCCAGAAGAAGAAGAAATACCTCAAAATGATTCAAGGTGGGGCTTTTTGAATCAGAATTGTAGAAGTGCCCATTTTCATCTCTGTTGGCCAACTTAAATTGAGTATCATTTGGCATGACAGAAAGTAGACGTGTATGTTTTTGTTACCTCAGAGTTCAGCAAATGATGTTATGAGGAAATAGAAAGCAGAAGAGAGTGTTTGGAAGACCTTACCAAAAAAGTATCTCATCTTTTAAAGAGATAAGATTTTTTTAATTAATTTTTTGTTAACGTAGGAGGCTACAGAGTATCTTAGGACAAAACTAGTATGTAATCATCCCAGAAATTAAATGTAGAGGACAGCATCTTATTTTTTGGCTTAAGCTCTCTTTACCTAAGTTACACCCATTTATTAAAATTAAGGGAAAATATTTCTTATTATGTATGTTCTGATTTACTTCCGTATTTTAGTGTAGGCACATTTTCATAGGCTATTTTGTCATTGGTTCTTGTGCACAGGTACTTCTCTGCAGACCACAGCTTTGCAAATGTGGGAGGGGAAGGTCTACTAAGGGAAGGTGTATTAAGCTGTGGAGAATTACTTAATTGTCACTTGTAACTGAATTGTCACAAGTAGTATTTTTTCAGAGGCACCTGAGGCATCAGATTTGTTACTTGCAGATCCAGTGCTTTGTCTGGTATTAATATCTTAATTTTTATGAAGGAAATACATGTAGAATTTCTAAGATTCCAAGATTTGATATGTTTATTATAATCAAATTTTTAAAAATGGTTTTCAGCAGTAGTATTTGTTTCTTGCTGTTAGTTTTCTCATGAGGATGAAAGCTCTGCATTTACCAGTACTCCTCCGCTTGGCCACTTTTTTCTGTTACAGTTTGGTTTGTTATACATGCGTTACAAATTTAGTGACAAATCTCCCTAAATTAATTTAGCATTATTCTGTGAGGGATTTTTTTTTCTATTGAGAGATAGGGCTAATCAGTCTATTGGAATAGTGATTTTGTGGACTTGTTGCTCTCAAAGCCAGTGGCCTTTGCCCTTGTGTGCTGCAGTCTGCTGGTAAAAATGCCTTCTGTGCCTCAGCCCCTCACAGGACAGTTCATCAGGTGCAAATCAGAAATAGCGACCCATGGGAAATCATTGCTGTGACAGATTTCCCACAGGGCACCTATTATCTTCCTCTGTGTCTTCTGGAAATACTGAAGTCCAGCGTAAGGTGTCATTCATACATCGGTCTGATGTGTTTCAGGCACAGGCTGCTCCTTCTCACTTCTTGAATAGCTGGGAGAAGTCTTAAGTTCCTTGGGGCTTCCAGGTCCAGTGTTCACCTGTGTACACCTTTTTCAAGAGACAAGGAGTTTCATCTGGAATGTAGTTGCTTTAGTGGCTGTCTCCCATTAAATCTGTTGACAGGCTGACAGGCTTATACACAGACTGTCCTTGGACACACGGTAGAGTGGTGTCTTCCTTCTTAACATAGGGAGCACAGTGCTGAATATAGGGAATTAATAAAGTCAAACAGAAAACTCAAGTTTATTTCTGTGTTACTCAAGTTGTCAAAATTAGCATTACACCTTGAAATATATGCAGGGAAAAAAACCCTCCAATATTTGTTTGCTTTTCCACAGTAAACTGTTCTCTTCAGCAACTCAGTCTTCAGATCCACCCTTGCGGTCTAATCTGTTTGGTATTGATCATGAACTGCTGAATAAACAGATAATGGACTATAAAAGACTGAAAGTGTCAAGACATACAGAAAGCATTCCGTGGACAGAAGAGCAGGAGCAGCACCTTTCTAAGATTCAGAAGAAAATGAAAAAGAGAAAACCGAAGAATCTTAATGATGATGACGTTACACCACAGAAATACTTAATGGACAGATACAAAGCTGATTACTGGGATAATAACATTGAATCAGTCTCAGATTATGAGTTGGAGGATGAATTAGAGGAAGAGGTAAATGAATTGGAGATGGATGACGGCAAACCTTTAAGTCAGCCTACTAATAAACTGAAATGAAGTGAAAAAGCCACTCTCTTCAAAATCGAGGCTGCCAATAGCAAAAAACCAAGACTGCCATAGATATTGAAGATTCATTTTGTACAGCCTGTTTACCACTTTCTTGTTCAAATAGATTTGCCACATGTGGGAAGGTTTGCTAGCACAAAGTATGTAAGAAAAAAAAAAAGCCATTTGTGACACTTTGTTAAGCAGCTTTCAAGCTGCTGCAATTGTGGAACTTTAAACCAGAGAGTAGTTTTTTAATAATGAAATACACCTCTTGTAGCACTGAGTTAAAACTTGCAGTTGTGCTAATTAATTGCAATAAAATGTCTCTTTTTTTTGAGTGACTTGGATAAAAATTATCACAAAGTGATGGTGTGATTCTGAGTTCAGAAAAGAAGAGAGAAGCAAAATAACCACAGTGGTGTTCAGTCTTCAGCACACAAAGACCAGAACAGGGTATGCTCTAGAGGACCCAGTCTAATGGGAGAAACTCTTTCTACAAGAGGGTGAAACTCATTGAAATTATGACCAATAAAATTAGAATCCTGAAAGAAAATAAATTTAGAAAATTACAGTAGTGCAAGGGAAACTGCAGCTAGAAGACAATGGAGAACTGCTTGACCATTGGGTAAAATCAGGCAAAGCATTGACTGTGACTTAAAAAATGTAATAACAACTGAAAAAGTAGAGAAAAAGCAGCAGAGAAGAATGCCTCAGTAACTGTTTGAGATTTGAAAGTGAATAGGGAATCATATAAAAAGTGAGAATAAAACTTTCTGACTCAAAGCATGTAAAAATTAATAGCATGAGTGTGTAAATTCAGGAGGGCACAAGCTTCAAAGAAATTGTAATAAACAAGGCAGTAAAAAGGAATTCTACCAGAAATACAGAGAATTTAATTCCTTCAATTAATGGGGAAGTAAAGAAAGACAACATAGGGGAGGCTATAGTACAATATAGTAGAATCATAGAATGGCCTGGGTTGGAAGGGACCTTAAAGCTCATCTAGTTCCCTGTCATGGGCAAGGACACCTTCCACTAGATCAAGGTTCTTAGAGCCCCATCCAACTTGGCCTTGAACACTGCCAGGGATGGGGCATCCACAGCTCCTCTGGGCAACCTGTACCAGTGCCTTACCACCCTGACCATGACCAATTTCTTCCTCATATCTAACCTAAATCTATTTCCATTTCAAACAGTTACGCTTTGTCCTATCACTACATTTAAAGAACAGTGCAGTAGTTACTCACAGTCAATGTGGGTTCATAAGAAGTCGTCCTGTTTAATATAGTATCCTTTTATAGTAAGGTCATCTACCTAGTGGATGAAGGCAATGTGGTGAATGTAGTTTTTCTGGGTCTTTGTAAGGCTTTTGGTATTGTGCCACACAGAATACTTTGGGACAAGTTGTCAAACTGTTGGATGAGCAGGTTCATGGTGTCCTGGATGAAGAACTGGCTGAACAGCAGAGCTCAAGGGTTGCAGTGAACGGAGCTACTTCTGGCTGGTGACCAGTCACTAATGTCATTCCTCAGGGATCAGCTCTAGGTGCGGTTCTATTCAGTGTATTTATCAGTGATTTGGATGCAAGAGTTGAAAGCACCATTAGTAAGTTTGCTGATGATAGCAAACTGATCCAGATAGATTGGAGCATTGAGCAAACATCAGCGGCATGAAATTGAACAAGAATAAATGCCAAATTCTGCATCTATGAAGGAGTAATGCCAGGCACAAGTCTAAATTGGGAGTGGATTGGCTGGAGGGCAGCCCTGCAGAAAGGGCTCTGGGGTTGTTTGGCAGCAGGCTCGGTATCAGTCAGCAGTGAGTGCCCAGTCAGCCCAGAGGGCAAACTGTGTCCTGGGATGCAGCAAACACGGCATCACCAGCAACTCACAAGACAGGATTATCCTGCTGTATTTAGTGTTGGTGTGGCCTCACCTTGAGTATTATGTGTGGTTCTGGCCCCACAATTTCAAAAGGTTGTGAAAGTCCTTGAACGCATCCAGAGGAAGACAACAAAGCTGGTGAAGGGGCTGGCAGGCATGTCCTGTGAGGAGCGGCTCAGGACACTGGGTTTTTCTTGCTTGGAGAGCAGATTGAAGGGCAACCTCACTGCCCTCTACAGCTTTCTGAAGGAGGGGAAGGGTAAAAAGGTCCCTCTTATCCCCAGTACCCAGTGCCAGGTCATGTGGGAACAGCTCAAAGCTGTGTCCCTCAGAGGTGGTTCAGACTTGAGATAAGAAAATATTTGTTTACCTGGAGGGTGATCAAACACTGGACAGGCTTCTGAGAGGGGTGGTTAAGACTGTCAATGTTTAAGAGGCATTTGGACAATGCCCTTAATACCATGCTTTTTAGTTTAGTCAGCCCTAATCATCCCTTCCAACTCAGCTCTTTGATTCAATTTGATTTGATTTGACTCCTGGTGTTTCTTCCAGGGCATGCAGGAGAGATTTTTGATGACATTTCTTCCTATCCCTGCACTATCAGGGATGGAATGGACAATCATATCCCAACTTGGACATTGGCTCTGTCACTGTGAGGAGGAGGCATGTACCTTCTGATCAGGATGAAAGCTTTGGATCACCTCAAGATCATTTGACCACTGGCATACATTTGCAAAGAGCACATTGGAACTGTGTCTTTTGAAAGTCTTCTGTGTTTATCTAGTTTAGCTGGGTTTCCATAGGATGGCAAAACCCCGTATCTCTGAAACTAGGAGCCCAAAGATCTTGGCTCAAAGATCAAGCCCTCAGTCTGGAGGATGAGGTGCTTCAGAACTAAATGGCTACAGACCATTTCATGTGAGCAATATGTGTTCATTTCCCTGTGGGTTTTTGTTTCTCTTTGTACTCAGTTGAAGAATGCCTGAGCCATTTCCCTTGGAAACGTGTTAAAACACAAGACCCAGAGAACAACAGTAGTCAACCAGAGTGGAGGCCCATCTAGCCCAAAATTCTGTCTCCAAAGTGCCCAACCACCAATGTGTAAAGGAGAGCACATGAGAAGTGCAAGGCTACTTCTGGCCTGGGTGTGTTCATAGGTTGCCTTCCCCTTCCCACCTCCCACTCCTGCCAAGGGCCCCAGGGGAGTGCTCCAGCTCAGTCTGGAGCCAATATTCCCTTCCTAAGTGATGCTGTAGGTGTCTCTGCCCTGTCTCCTGGATGAGCCTGGGACTTGCACTGCAGAGAGCTGCTCTCCTGCATGCAGCCCTCAGATCTGTGTCATAGCTTGTCATGCAGAACTCTGGGCATAACATAGCAGAACTATTCTATTCTATTCTATTCTATTCTATTCTATTCTATTCTATTCTATTCTATTCTATTCTATTCTATTCTATTCTATTCTATTCTATTCTATTCTATTCTATTCTATTCTATTCTATTCTATTCTATTCTATTCTATTCTATCCTATCCCACCCCATCCCATCCTATTCCATCCCATCCATCCTATTCCCTATGGTTACCATGATTTGAGTAATGATGAGAATGTTATTTGCCTGAAATACCAGGGTCTTTTCATATTCAAAAACATGTTCAAGTACACAAATGAGAAAGATTACAAGTGATAATGGTATTTTATTTTTATACCTGAATTTATGTAATTTTATTTTCTTTTTCTGAATCTTTCAGAGTTGATGCTCACAAGTGTTAAAACAATGCACACATGCAGCCAGGAGCAGGCTGGTGCATTCTTCAGTTTAGCTTGAAAAAACACCCCTTGCAGTCTGGCAAAGAAAAACCACAGGGCCACAGAGAGTAGTGGCAGGAATACAGGCCAAGCAGTCCCTGTTTCCTGTTGAAGAGTGAGAATGTGAAGAGTGAGGATTGGAACTGATCACACACAATAGAAGAAATCAAAGAGGTGTGTGGTACCATGGGATATTATCCAAAATAGGACACATATCTATGACAACCACACTTAACTGCCTTACAAGACGTGTTTCTTGGCCAAGGATGCATGAAAAGAGCTCTTGTGCCTGCCCCACACTTGTATTGCACTCAGGGAGAGCTGAAAAATGGCACCTCCGGATGGGGCAGCAAGCCTGGAGCCCTTCCAAACAAGGAAGGAAGCCTTCCAAGGCTATTTGCCACAAGCAAGAACCCCTGGGGAAATGGAGCCAAGTGCAGAGCAGAGCTCGCTCTTGCTCCAGCTTTGCAGTGAGCATGAGAGTCAGAGAGACACAGGCCAAAAGGGGTGCCTGGGAATTACAAGGGCAGCAGGCAAGAACTGAGCCTCAAGGGCCCGGAGGAGGCCTGGTAAGGGGCCATGCTCAGTGCTGCAGAGGAAGACAAAAAAGCGCAGAGACACTTGCTAGCTCACTATGAGGGAATAAAAAGCTGCCTTCTCCCCAGCTGCAGGGCACGAGAGGCCACCTTCATCTTGCTTGAACAACCTGGCCGAGAGAGACCAGAGAGCCCTGACCAGCAGTCGTGATTGATGCTGCAGAGGAAGGCAAAAAAACCTCAGGGACCAAAGCCAATCTGCCCTGGAGGAAAATTTCTTCCTGACCCCAGTGCTGGCTCATCACTGATAACTCCCTGAACTTGTGAGCAAGCCCAGCCTCTTCATTGCATATAGTGGTCACATCTCTCAGGAGATGCCCAAGGCCTATTCTCCCTCAACCTGGAGGCATCGTTACACTTCTGGCTCAAAAGCCAAAATGTAACCAGAGCCATAGGCTGGGATGGTCAGTCCCAAGAGACCATTATGGAAATAACACAGGCTTTGAAAAACGGGGGAGGACGTGACACTGGTGTGGTGGGAAGGCTGGTTATTTTCAAACCTAGAACATTTGAATGCATATCCAAAGCACAAGCCAGATGAATTTCCAAACTGTGAAATAGCCCATTGTTGCTATCACCTTCACATTCCCTTTTCCCACTGAAACTAAGCCGCCCAGTTGACTGTGTTTATACGGGATACAAAATGTGCTCCAGCCACAGGGTAAAACTTTCAAATATCATTGGCGACTTTAATCTTTCTGAGAGTTATTTGTCTACCTCCATTCATGTGGAAATGTTCAGAACTTATCCAAAAGCCTGGTAGATCTCTTATTCCTTTAGGATTTAGTATTTTGAATCTTGAAAGAGGAAGGAATGTACTATTCTTGCAATTTTCTATGTTGGAGCCAAAATTAGTATGTACATTCAGACTATATAAATAAAGGCATTTCTACTGCAGATGTTCTCTGATTGTGGAGGTACCTGAGCTAAAAGACACGGTTTTGGTTCCTTCTGCATGAACTTAGCAGAGACATAGAGAGCATGCATGATTTCCTCACCATTCCTTCCCAATGCACCAAGGGACATTTGCTACCACAGTTGATGGTGAGGTCTTCCTTTTGGAAAGAAGTACTGAATTGGTTTATGTTCTTGACCACCGTTTTCCTTGTACTTCAGCAGCTCTTTGCCGTCTTTGAACTTCATCCTTGCTACCTTTCTTGAAAGTGTTAGAGCCCTTTCAGCTTTTGTCTTGCTAGTCATCTTCTACAGGCCCTCCATGCCCTTCCTCAACTGCTTTAGCTTTGTTTGCCTTCACTCCAGATGGAATTTCTCTTTCTTGAACCTAAGGAATGAGAAATAGTCACAGTGGTACAGCTGAGTTCTCATCAGGGCTTTGCACAGCGTGTGCCTTTCCTGCAGGAATATCTTGCCTGACACACAAGAAGGCCTTTGCCTGTATTGCACTGGTGGCTCATAGTCACCCCGTGTCATGTTAAGAGTGAGGCCAATTTTTCTGTTGTGTTGAGAGTAGAGGAAATTTGGCAGAAAATAAACCCCCTTGCATTCCAGCTGGTCCTCAGATGTCAGAGGGAGTGGTGGCAGCTGGTCTTATATTCTGAGTGATAGTGAATTCAGCACTGTAAGTAAGCAACAGAAATGCAGAGTCAATTCAGCACTGTAGGTCTGGTTGCACTCGGTGAGAACTATGATTACAGATGTACAAATAGTGCAATACACTGTAAGTCTGGTCACGTTCAACAAGAACTGTCATGGCCACATTCACAAATAGTGTAGTTTATTGAAACAACAAAAATGCAGGTTCTTATTGTATTGCCAATGATAAATATGCTGTCCGCAGAAACATGAATAAATATGTAAAATATGAGTGATACAGCCAGCTACAAATATATTAAATTTCAAAGTAACTATATAGTGATAAAAAGATATCCACAAATACAAGCTAGCTTTCTGAATTTCCCAAGGAAACACTTGGTTTAGCCAAGTGTTCATGTCTTATATAAAGCATCCCTAAGGGTGGGGCAAAGAGATGGTCAGTCACCAACTGATACCAAAAGTCTGTGATGTTACCTTTCCTAATTTATCCACTTTCTTCAGTTATTTTTATACCATTTTTTTTATGTTTGGGTGGAGCTTGAGTGACTTGTCATACATACCATTGTTACTGTTTGGTGTAGTATTTTCTCACTTTGATTTTAAAGATAAATATAGAGTGCAGGCTCAGTGAGGGGTGGTTGTACCTTGGAGGCAGGTAGCTTTTGAGCTGGAGCTGTTTTGTGGTATTATAATGAGCAAAGTTCATCCACAGGACATGATTTTACCATAAAATTAAGCAATTGCTAGTTCAGCAATCAATAAATTTCTGGTGTGGCAGATGCTATGCAGTTTATCAGCTCCAGGGTATCATTAAGTTCCCATACTTGCAGTGATTTACAGCAGAGCCTGTCTGTGGTGCCTCCACTCTGTTCCACCCTCTGTTCTATTTCTCCTAAGGTCAGCACACCAAGCTTCCCTGGTGCTGCCAACATCTAAGGTTGCAGGCTATGTTGCTCAGGGAACAGATTCCTTACATTCCATCAACATTCCACCCTGGAAGTTTTCTTACCATTACAACTCCTCTCAGGATGTGGATATAACTTTGGTCTCAATAATTTTCCCACAGTAATTCTAGTAATAACTCCACACCCTGTGCCCTGTTCATCCATGCAAGGACATTTGCCTACTCCAGTATTTCCAGGCTGGAGCAGAAAGCCATGGCGCTTCACCTGATGTTGTTCGACCTATTTCTACAGTGCAGTCCTTCATGCAAAGTTCTTGATGTACGTAGGGTATGACTCTTCTGTCAGAGTTCCATCTGGTATGGAATATGAGGCCCATAGAAATAAAGGGTGAGATACAGCTTTTTATAGTTCATGGATGCCATAAAATTCAAAATATGATGTGGACAAGGAAACCTACATTTCTTGAACAATGGTTTTCTGCAATCTAAACTCAAATGACCTGACCGTGAACTTCATTCGTACATTTGATGACATCAAAGACTGAAAAGTGGAGCATGAGAGATGTGTAATGAGGCTTCCACCCATCAGTAGCCCACAGTTCCACACTGTCATGACCAGCTGGTCCAGCCCTCTGCCAGCTGGGTGAGCAATGGTGTGGGTGGCCTTCCAACAGGAAGCTGAGGTGTCAGTCAAGTCACTTTAGAATTGGAGGTCTCCTCCTAGAAAAGGAAATAACTACAGCTGGAATTAACTGCATTTTCATTTTAGAAGTTACCTTGTAGAAAGTGCCAGTCAGTGAAAAAGCTCCAGGAGATGAAACACTGGTGGGTCACTGTGATACAATTTGTGGCACTGCCGTCTGTGGGGTTAAGCTTTACTCTCCAGGTCTGTGAATACAGGTCACTAAGTTTTTAAATGAGTTCTGCCAGTATTCACTGAAGAGAAAGATTGTTGTGAGTAAGGAGCTGTCTGGCGGGATGGCTATCCAACACCAAAAGGACATTGCCTCTCTCTAAGAGTCCCTACACACCTCTAAGATAGATGCCAAAAAGGACTGAGGGTTTTGCTTTTTGCCCACCTGAAACCAACTGATATTGTCAATATAATAAAATTAAAGATTATATTATTCATATACAAAAGAGCTTCATTGTCTTTTTTTTTTTTTGATTGACGAATGAAGCAGTAAAACACTCTCTTCCAGCACACAGTTGGTAATTGGTTTGCAAAACAGATTAAATGAGTGCAGAAAGATGCCACTGTATGTCTGTTCACTTAAAGTATCTCAAGATTTTGATGCCAGCTGCATGTGAAGACAGGCCAGGCATGTGTCCAGATGTGACTTTGACAGATCAGCAAGCAGAGCAAGTCTAGAGACAAATTCCCTTGCCAGCAGTGACCCCTGTCCAGAGGGCTATTAGGACTTTTGAAGAGCAAGGATTTCAAATTACACAGAATTTGTAAGATAAAACCTATATTTGGAGTTACACCTTCAGTTGCAAACAGGTTGCCAGTGCATTTTCAGACCATGCTTTCCTTTTTGCAAGGGCCCAACAAGGCAAATGCATGCTACAGCAGCACATCCTGAAATAAGTCACTATAGCTGTACCAACTGTATTCCCATACTGTGGGGTAACAGAGTGCAGGGAATGCAATCCTGTAAATTGGGCCCCACCATTTCGAAAGGGTGTGAAGTTCCTTGACTATATCCTGAAGAAGACACCAAAGCTGGGGAAAGGACTGGAAGACAAGTCCTGTGAGGAGTGCTCAGGGCACTGGGTTTTTCTTCTTTGGAGAGAAGGAGGCTGAGGGCTGACCTCACTGCTCTCTGCAGCTTCTGAAGGAGGTGAAGCAGAGAGGGTGGTGCTGGTCTCCTCTCTCTGGTACCCACTGATAGGATGCATGGGAATCTGCATCCCTCAGGGGAGATTTGAACTTGACGTGAGGAAATATTTCTTTACTGAGAGGGTGGTCAAACCCTGGAACAGGCTTCTTGGAGAGGTGGTCAATGCCCCAAGCTTGTCAGTGTTGAAGAGACATTTCAACAATGCCATTAATAACATGCTTTTTGTTTTGATCAGCCCTGAAACAATCAGGCAGTTGAACTCAATCGTTGTAGGTCCTTTCCAATCCAACTATTCTGTTTCTAATCTATTCCATTCCATCCCATTGTATTCTATGGGCCTTTGTAAAAAGTTTCTCTGTCTCACTTATAAGCCCTCTTTATATTTAAAGGGGAATACAGAGTTCATTAATAGAAAGAAAGGCTTTAATCCATGAGTTTACCTTATGGAGAAGTACATCAATACAACTATTCGGTCTTTGAAGTCTTCCATTAAAAAAAAATCACCACAGTGTAACTTCCCAAGACCATTAACCTGCTCCTGATATTTATACTCTGAGAATGGTGGCTGGTCAGCTGAAAGTGAGAATTGCAGTAATCTGCAGAATTAATATGTTAAGTGTCCTACTCTTAAAATTAATTTTAGTGCTACCTCATTTCTGTCTGATAAGATACAGATAACACTGCTGGTGCTCTTCACTGACCTCAGTTAAGTAGTTTCAAAGCAGAGCAAAAATGATGTAACTGAGGTGTGCCAAGCTAACAAGCTTGGGTGACTCGGAGGATTGTGAATCCAAGTTACATAAATTCAGGACTTGTTCATGGACTTGTCCTCTCCTAACTCTTTTTGGTTTATTTTGTTTGGTTTTTTAGATAGGTGATGATCCAGTAAAGATATTCCACCAGTTGTTTGTTCCCAGGAACACTAGTGACAGTTGTGTTTGTATAGTCATGTGTTCAGAAAGGGCTCTACAACAACTTTGCACAAATTGCCTCTGTTCTCAAATGGCCATCCCTACAGCCCTCCTCAAATCTTCACACACAGACAAAAACACAAATATGTTTTAAATGAATGCCATAGGGCCTTGCACTATTTTGTGATTATCTCATTTATGCTGTTTTTCCATCTATGCAATGTATGGGGTGGAAAGAGTGACAGGACTTCATAGAAAATGAACACATTATCTACATGAATTTGCTCCCCTTACCCCTAGCATATTCCTGAGATCTGTCATTGCTTACATTGTGACTGTAGGTCAGCAGCTGACAACACAAAAACCTTAGAAAAGTGCTTTGCAGGTTTTTAGTACACCTATGAATGGTTGCTGACCATGCAAAAATCCTGCAGTGTTGCACTCTGTGGATGTATCTAGAATATCTTAGCAGCAGGATTAGAAAACTGATCCATTCGTTGCTTTTCTTTCTCATATTCTACTGCTACTTGCGCCCTACCCCTTTTAGCCTATCTGTATCCAAAATGATTAAAGTAGGAACTAATCACAAAAATAACATCAACAAAAGAAACCTGACTCCTTGCTGTTTGAAAGGGAATAAAATAAAAGGAGTGGAAACACGACAGCCAACCCTATTCTGGGCTGCACCAAAAGCAGTGTGGCCAGCAAGTAAAGGGAGGTGATTCTTCCCCTCTGCTCTGCTTTTGTGAGACCCCACCTGGAATGCTGTGTCCAGATCTGAGGTCCTCAGCACAGGAAAGACATGGACCTGTTGGAGCAAGTCTGGAGGAGGGACACCAAGATGATCAGAGGGCTTGAGCACCTCTCCTATGAGGAAAGGCTGGGAGAATTGGGGCTGTTCAGCATAGAGAAAAGAAGGCTCTGGGCAGACTTTGTAGAAGCCTTCCAGTAACTGAAGTACAAGAAAGATGGAGAGGGCCTTTTTACAAGGGCATGTAGTGATGGGACAAGGATGATTGACTTCAAACTGACAAAGAGTAGGTTTAGATTAGATATTAGGAAGAAATCCTTTACTGTGGGGGTGGTGAGGCACTAGAACAGATTTCCCAGAGAAGTTGTGGATGACCCATTCCTGCAAATGGCAGTTATGCATGGAAACAAAGTGCAACTCAAGGCCTGAAGAGTGTCCAAAATAAAAGAAAAACAAATCAGTAGCAAAAGAACATGGATAATAAACTGCGTAGTAATCAGTGAATTAAACTGGGGGCTTGAGGGAATAAGCTTAGAAGGTTGAGATTTTGTAACCTTTACGATGGGGCATTGATGATCTGATGGATACAGAGAATCCAAGAGGGTAAATTCAGATTAGACATTGTGAAAAAATTCTTAACTGTGAGGGTGGTGAGGCATTGGAAACAGGTTGTCCAGGGAAGTTGTGGATGTTCCATCCCTAGTAGTGTTCAAGTCCAGGTTGGATGGGGCTTTGAGCAACCTGGGATAGTGGAAGGTGTCCCTGCCCATGGCAATGGAGTTAGAACTAGATGATCTTTATAAAGTCCCTTTCAACCCAAACCATTCTATGAATCTATCTGTCTATCTATCTATGTATCTATCTATGTATCTATCTATGTATCTATCTATCTATGTATCTATGTATCTATCTATCTATGTATCTATCTCTCTATCTATCTATCTAAATGTTGAGTGTATACACTTCGGTACTGATTATTAATATCACTCTAAAAATCTGATTTGAGACAGGATAAAAACTGTTGAGCCACTTATTTACACTAAGTCACAAAATATCTGAGTAGCAGGGCAAGTATAAAAGCTTCTCTTGGCTCAGCAGATGATTAGAGATACTTATCAGTCAATAGCAATAGACATCTTTGTGTTATCTAGAAAACAACTTTCTGCACCCTTTCCTATGTAT
The DNA here is from genome assembly GCA_013396755.1 of Sclerurus mexicanus. NCBI lineage: Eukaryota > Metazoa > Chordata > Aves > Passeriformes > Furnariidae > Sclerurus > Sclerurus mexicanus. The sequence goes on along the minus strand of VWZF01000449.1, from coordinate 623,430 downwards.
CTTTCTGACTGCTGTACCAATTCTATTCCACAAGGCAGTGAATAGTTATTCAAGCATGAAAAGTTGTGGGCAAACATTATCTGTCAGATTCTTAAGGATTTTTGTTTAGGAAAAGGTGTTGGAAAGGGAGACAGGCAAACTACAAGAGTGCTTAAAAAGCTGAAAAGCAAAGCCATTCTCTATTTCTTTTTAAAAGATCTGGGCATTTTTAAGTTTGGCTTCTAAGTAATTAAAATACCAAAAAGCTAGTTTCTCCATCTTAATACACAATACTTGTATGCCTTTTTTTTTTTATGGGGGAGAGTAGACCTCAGTGAAGAAAGTCTAACTTCCTAACTGGTTATTGTTGCTGAAAGGTTCTAGTAGAGGTGATTATTTCTGTACAGGCTTAAAGGTGATTAGACCATCCAGATGTGTGCTTAACTGGACACATGTTTGCACTGGACTGTTCTCTGAACTGGTTCATGCTAGCAGGGACAAATATGAAAAACCAACACATTGTCCAGCTATAGACAGCCTGCTGGTTTCATGACCCAGCTGACGATGTAGAGAAAAATTTTAGATCAATAATGACATTTTGCATACTGAACTAATTGTGGTAAAAGCCCAAGTAACCTGAGAACATGGTTTTCTGTTCATAGATTTGACATTCTTCATTTTGAAGAACTTCTGATGTTTAGTCCAACAATGCAACTCTGTCACAAACAACAAACGGCACTTCAAAATTTGCTTATTTCCCCCAGTGATCCACTGCGGCCAGGAAACACCTGGTACCCATGATAGTTCCTCCACAGAACACACTTCTCTTCCAGTTCCACATGCTGCTGAGTGGAAGAACACTCTTTCACTGGTTGGATGGCTGGGGGAAGCACTTCAGTGGTTGTGTATCACAGTTCCAGGTATTGGCATCACAGAAGAACTGATTTCTGTAACTCCCACCCATCCCCTGAAATCACCCCTCACTTTTAAGGTTAAGGTACATGTGAAGAGAGCAGAATCCTTAAAATATGTTCATACAAAGACAGGAGATGCAGAATCTATGCAAACAATTGAAACAAATGAAAGGAGAGCTTTGCCATTCCTGTTTCTTCCTTCAGCACTGAAGCTTCCTCCCATTTTGAAGGTGCTGAGCTGGTTGCTGCTCCCAGCCTCCTGAGGGACAAGCCAGTCAGCAATTCTGCACTCCTACATTACCCTTCATGGGAAATTATCTGGAATTAGGGATTGCCACTCCTTTTTTTCCTCTAGGAATGGTTATGACTTTTAGAGTCCTATCTTCTGCAATCCTCTGGAGAATTCTTTAGTGCTTACACTAACTAAAAAAGAATTTTTGAGCTTTGTCCTAAATAATGAATGACTGTTCCCACTGTAGAAGCACTTAACATACCACAAACCTAAGTTTGCTCATAACTGACCAGATAACACCTGGCTGTCTCCCAAGCAGTTTGTTAGCCCACCATGGGGCAGAATTTCTTGAGAATTATTAAACTTGTGCTTTATATGACCCCTGTATTATATGCAACCATATCTTTTAGAACCATGTCTCTGTTTAGTGCACACATCATGTTTCTGGCTTGTGTTGAAGATCAGACACAAAGGTGGTGATAAGAGTGCAAGTGGCTGAGAAATACTGTGACATTTTGAAGTGTGTAAGAGAGGCTGCACTAAGTGCAGTGATTCTGTCTACCAGCAGAACAACCTTCTGTAAATCGAAGCAAGGTTTGTCACATAGTGCAGTTCCCTGCTCATGAACATTGATCACATCTAGATTCACTTTTGAGGAGTCTGGTTCTTCCTAATGGTTTTTTTATTCGGGACCCCAATGTTTGAAATTCCACTCTGAAGGGGAGCATCTCATTTTCAGGAGGACATGGACAGAAAGTGCTGACTGAAATACCAATTGGTAAATGAATGCAAAAGGCAGAATGAGAAATTAACCTTCACTTGTGCTCTGGTCCCTTCTTACCCAACACACAGGCAGGTCAGCACCTGAAGGAAGGAACAAGACAGAGCCCATGCTGCTAGAGTCAGATGTGGGGGAAGGTGATACAGGAGAGGCCTTAGGGTCAGGGACATTAAAAGTGTGTGAGTGCTTGTGTGTGTAACAGAGCAGCAGCAGTGGTCCAACAGAAGATGTAGGAAGCAGGAAAACTGAGGTGAGTGGGAAGGACTTGGAGGCACTGGTCCAGACCACACTCATACCTGTATTGACTTGCCACAGTCTCACTCAGGGAAAAGGGCTATGGGGCTGTCCTCTCTTGCTTGTGGTTATGTGAAGTGTGTTTATCAAATTATACATTTTATGTTATGTATGTGGTTCTGGGGATAAAGAAGCTCACCCCGGTGAACTTCACTGGATCCCATGCAGAGCAAAAGAACACTATCTTCTCAATGGGTTAGTGATGCCTGTAGCTTAACTGAGCTCTAGAGAAACTACTGACTGACTACATATGATATGAGGTATCAATAACTGATAGGGAACTAACTCTAAGAGGNATAAAGAAACAATGAATATGCATGTTTTAACTGTTTTTAAACAAACCTGTAAGCACAGAGGGGTGTGCATATTTTTGGTGGACAAATCCCCCATGCACCCAGCGCTGAATAAACATACCTTCTCTACAACTACCCAGTCGTGGGGTCTTTTTCCGGATGTCACATATACTGTCCAGATAGCCATTAACCACTTTTAACCATGCCAAAGGGAAACAAGCATTTCCAAAGAGGCGAGAGCTGTCAGTTTATGTCAGGGAGAAGTACTATAAGCATTAATGTTATCTCCCAAACATTTTTGTATCTTAGTAATCTCTGAGAAAAAAAAAATGTGCCTGGACACTGTGGGTCTAAAAATAGCCTGTTTTGTCAATGGAGGAGGGGAAATACATGAGGATTCAGTCACAGACCATATGGATTAGGTAAAAGACTGGTCCCTGGTGTTCAGCTGCCTAGAAGTTAAGAAAGAGAGAGAATTTTCAATTTTTTTCTGAGTGAAAGCAGATAAAACATGGGTTTCTTTAGTTACAGCAATTTTAAGATTTGTGACAGTGTTGCTTTTCTTAGACCTTGCAAATAAATCCTGTGTTTGTTTTAACTGTCTTGAGATAAGGGTGATTTGAAATTGGTACCTTGAGAGCCCAGTACCTTCAGGAGATGACAAGCCTTTTCACTGGGAAGCTGGACCATGATGCAGAGCACTGTACCTGAGAGACTGACATGTGGGTCTCTGCCTGAGCTGGATGAGTCAATCTGGGAGCAGATGCTTCAGAGGTCTGAGTGACAAAAAGAGGTCTAAAACTGACCACCTTGGTAGTCAGGAGTTAGGAAAGCTGTCATGTTAAGGGATATAGGAGCACTACCTGAATACCACTCTTTCCAGGCCCAACAGGTACCTTCAGAACATACCTGTTTTCTTCTGTTGTTGGAGATACTAGAAGTTAGAGGAGGTACCTAACCTCCGGTAGATGTGTGTCCTCGTTCAGAAGCTCTGCTACAAAGGATGGCAGCAGTGGAAAACAGGACTCCTGCCCTCAGATCCTACTTTTTTTTTTTTTTTTATTGAGCTTCATTCACCTATTTCCCCCATTACAGATCCTGACAAGGACAAACCTGTCACAATGAAGCTGTCTGAGCTGAGGGTCAGAGCACAGCCAGAGCAGGGAAGCTTGACAGAACAAGGGGAGCCAGACACCAAGGGAGACAGTGAGGCAGGCAGGCAGGCAGGACTCCCCAACAAGACATGATCTCACAGCACTTGAGCAGGATGACCAGAGCAGGGTTCATGAGGGTAACCACAGGCAGCTGTGTTCCAGAGGTCACCAGACAGATCCATAGGGATGAGGCAGGTCTGAGGTCAAGCCAGAAGAGTAGGTCAGCAAGGCAGAAGTATACCTACAGCCTAGTGGAGATGAAGACCTGAGCTTGGAGGCTTGTCCCAGCTTTCCTATCAGTTGAATCCCAGTTACTCACCTGGGCTGTGTGAAAGCTGGCCTTGGGTGCAGGCAGACAAAACCCTCAGAGGAGGGTGGGGAGAGTTTCAGAGTCTGTTGGAACATTCAGGGCCCTGACACACGAGATTTTTTCTGTTTTTCAATCCCTTTTAGCTCTAACCACCACTACCTCTTTTTATTTAACAGTAAACATTTAGGAAGCCCATCAGAGGCAAGAGGGCTGGTAGTATTGTCCCTAAAAGTGGGATTAGTCACCTGGTGCGCAGTAAGTCAATAACACACACACAGGCAAGGCATTTGTTTATTTTTTATTTGCATGAAGATGGGTGTCAGATAGTAAATTCACAAAGCTAGCACAGAGATTCTCAAAACTATGCATACATTTAAGCAAACAAAGAAATCATGGTTCATTGGTTACAAGTTACTAGTTCCCTTATTCATTAGTGTTCTACCTTCTACTGGTTACGATTCTCTCACTTCTCAGGCTAATTAGTCCATGTGCTCAGTCTTTCTCTTCTTTTGAGTTCGGTGGATTTCTTGAGTCAGGGTGACTGGTTGGTGAGTTGGTGGTCATGATGTCCCCTTGCCTGAATTACCTTTTACCTGATCTGCTCGGTGTGCAAGATGCAGAGTGAGGTCCAGGCGGCAGGAGTCTCAACAGGAAGACCTGAAACTATGAGTAAAAGCCCAGGTGGTCCTTTGTTCAGGGTCTCCCTTTTGAAGCTACCAGGCTTGTTTCATTGATAAGCCAAGACCCTGTTTCATAACCCCATTCTCATTCTCTGAAATGCTCTGGAGAAATTGTTAACTATTTCTGATTCTTGAGATGTCATTAGGACTCTCACTACAGAAAATACTGCAGCATGAACGTGGAGCTTACTTGGCACTAGAAAACCCAAAGAAGAGTGTTGTGGTTTAACCCCAGCTGGCAACTTAATACTACACAGCCTCCTACTCACTCCCCCTCACCTCCCTACCCTGGCAGGGTGGGAAGGAAAAATGGAAAAAACAGGTAAGACCTATGGCTAGAGATAAGAAGTGTTTAATAACTGAAATAAAGTAACATATAATAATAATAATGATGTTTGTGATGATGATGTTGATGATGATGAAAAGGGAGTAAACAAAGAGAAATAAAGCTCAAGTGTTCTGGTTTTGGCTGAGGTAGAGTTAATTTTCCTCATGGTAGCTGGTATAGGGCTGTGTTTTGGATTGTGCTGAACACAGTGTTGATAATATAGAGATGTTTTAGTTATTGCTGAGCAGTGTTTACACAGAGCCAAGGTCTCTTCTGCTCTTCCTAATGCCCTGCCAGTGAGGGGGCTGGGGCTGCACAAGAGGCTGGGAGTCGACATAGCCAGGACAGCTGACCCTAACTGACCACAGGGATATTCCATACCATATGGCATCATCCTCAGCATATAAAGCTGGGGGAGGAAGGGGGACCATTTGGAGCGATGGCATTTGTCTTCCCAAGTCACTGTTCTGTGTGATGGAGCCCTTCTGTCCTGTGGATGGCTGAATACCTGCCTGCCCGTAGGAACTGGTGAATGAACTTCTCGTATTACTTTGTTTGCGTGAAGCTTTAGATTTATCTATTGAACTGCCTTGATCTCAACCCACAAGTTTTCTCTTTTTCACTCTTCTGGTTCTCTTCCCCACTCCACTGTGGGGTAGTGAGAAAGCAGCTGCATGGTTTTAGGTTGCCAGCTGGGCTTAAACTGAGATAAGAGATGCACACTACCGTGCCAGATGCCCAGCCCACCCCTCAGCAGCAATCAGCCCCTCCCAACCAACTGCCTCAGTTTATATACTGGGTATGATGCTCTCCATTATGGGATATCCCTTTGGCCAGTTCATGTCAGTTGTCCTGGCCATACTCCCCATCAGCTTCTTGTGCAGCTCCTCACTGGCAGAGCACAGGAAACTGAGAAGCCCTTGGCTCAGGGTAAGCACTGCTGAGCAACAACTAAACCATCAGCGTGTTACCAGCAGCAGTCTCACACTGAATCCAAAACACAGCACTGCACCAGCTACTAGGAAGAAAATTAACTCTATCCCATCTGAAACCAGGACAAAGAGCAAGGTGTTCTGCAAGCCTCAGATGTGGAGAAAGCCAGGAGGGATGCTTTTACCTTATGAAAGACACTGAAACCCAAGGACAAAATACTGCCGCTAAGAAAGCTGTACCGCATTAGTCCACCTATTCTCAAAAGTAAATCCTCCTGTTTTAAATATGTTTCATGTTCGTCTAGGATTTTTCTCATCTAGGATATTGGTACCCTTTTTTCTGAATTTTGAATCAGGGAGAGCAGTCCTTTAGCCCAGATATCCTCAACATGATCTTCTCTAACACTAATTATCTCAGTGATGGTTGTTTGAGTAACTGTACCAAACACTTTGGGACTGCCAGTTTCAGTGCCTGCTTCAAAACAGGATTTTGATAGTTGGCTTAAGCTTAGAAAAAGGTCCATAGTCTTTGAATTAGATGTGAAACATAGCTCCTTCAAGGAGAATCACCCAGGCAGCCAGATAGGATGAGAACTCCAGAGAACTGTGAGGAGGCTGAACAAATGATCTGTCTGGAGGGCTTTCATATTAGCAGCTTCAAACACATTCCTGGTATTAAGAACAGGGTCAGAACTAGGCTCCTGACAATCACCCCTAAGTGCTGTGCTTTGAAGTAACAGGGGCTTCCTCATCATCACCATGCTGCTCCTCCTGTGTGGAACTGAATCTGTTCAGTTGTATTAAGCCAAATTTCAAAACAATCTCATTTTTTTTCCACTTTTCTTGAACAGTTTTTTATTGGCTGTGAATTTGCTACTGTCTGCAATGTTTACAATTTTCCTGAGATTCCAGCTGTCTTCATCTGGATCACTCTAGCCAAACCACAGTATATGGCAAACTATCAGGATAAGATAACATTAAGACCCTAATCTTGATAAGGCAGTCTTAGAATATCATCTAATCAGCCTCTTCATCAATGTTCTTTTCAAGCAACATTTAGGATTTGAAGAAAAGAAATTGTATGCACCTAAACAATTCAGAATTTGCTTTGATACATTGACAGAATCACTCAATTCTTTTTCCAATGCACATATTTTCAGCCAAGACGAGACATCAAAAAGTTATCTCCTTGCTATATGACCAGCTGACATGTACTTCTCACACTCAACGTAAACTTAATCTCTCACAAAATATAAGGTAAATGCTTCTGTCTGCTTTAAGAATATATCAAGATAAGCCATCAGAAAGGTTGTATAATGGAATTATCTCTTAAACTTTTTAGATTTGTGACTTGGATTTATATGTCAGCTTTGGAAGAAGTACAACTACTTATCCACTTGCCCAGGTGAAGCATCAAATTTCCAAGAGCAAGTCCGCTGGCCGACACTGGTTAAGATGCATAGACAGAATGCAATGATTCTGCAGTAAGTGACCTTTATTTCTGGGCTTTTGTTTTAGTTTAGTTGTTTTTGTGGTTTTTTTTTTCCCCCCAGCAATACTTCAGTAAACCTCTGAATTCACACAAGATAAGGTATTGTTCAGGGTGTTACATAGCTAAAGCATTCTAATTTAAAATTTAAATGTCTGTTCTTTTATGCGGAGGGCAAAGGATTTTGAACCCTAGAAATATTCAAATGGGATTATTATGTTTTTAGAAAGGAACTTAGAACTTTTTGAGAATGACCATGAATACCATATTTAATGAAATTGTTAATTATTTTGGACTTAAAGCTATTACTTCTCAAATCAATGGGAAAATTCCTTTATATGTGGATAGCACAAGATCAAACATTTAAATATTTACTTAATTATTTCAAGCATGTGTGCAGCATACTAACTGGAAAAATGAAGCTGTAATCTATTTCAAAAAACTCCCAAGCATTGGGGAGGAGCTGCCCAAGATCAGCCTTTCTTGAAATAAGCTTAAATATATTGATTTTACACCTGGCCAATGACTATGCAACATTATCTGTTTGGTTAGGTAATTTAAAAAAAAAAAAAGCTCCACTTAGTGTTAAATCTAGTGACAACAAGCTGCTAATTATTCTCTTAACGATTACTCTGCAGCTCTGTTAAACGCCGATTATTTTGTGTTTTATCTTATCTCCCATCAAATGACCAGCACAAGAAGCTGAGCCAATATTGGGTACCCCTCCTGTAATGTTGTCTGTCCTTAAAGACTACATCCTTAAGTACTATGGCTATATGAAGAAATATACACACAAATGCCGTTTATTCGAAGAATCTGATAAGCAATATTTCTGAATAAAAAAATATTTGATATGTAATATGTACATAATTCAGAATGAAGCTATGTGATCCTGGTTTATAGCTCTCTCAGAATATCTGCTTGATGGAAACACTGTCTTTAGGGGAACACAGGAGAAAGGCTGAGTAACTGAATGAAATCTGCATGTATAAATACTTATTTATCAGATATATTGTATGTGACATCAAGAACTAAAGGAAAGTTATTTGCTGATGAAATCAAGAGAAAATAGAAGTAAGAAAAAAAAGTAGCTTATTCTTTTACTATTTTCTCCAGTTTAATAAAGTTCAAAATAATGTAGAAATGCTGATGTTCTAGTGGATTTAATTAGCCTTTTTAGCCCATTGGTGTGAACCAAATGTGTACTCCTAACTCCAGTTATCTGCCTTTGGTGTTGGTAGACATACAGCCCTGCACTTCCAGAAAAACCTAGGGCAAATTTGAAGGGACGTTTGACATTAAAAAAGCAATGACTGACAACACCTAATATGATAACTGGTTTTTAATTCCTCTTCTAAGACTGGGAAACATCTGAAAAAGAAAATATCAGAATTGTATGTGCTAATTGCTGGAAAAAGCAGTGGTGATTGGTTTTTTCTTACCTTTTCTTGTTTGCATTTCCAGTTTGCAGAAATTATGAAAAGTAGTCTGAACTGTGTTTCCCAATGGAATTCTTAAAGTAGAATATTTGCACTTACTGAGGAACTGATTTTCTGCACTACTGTATAAATTTTTTGATTTTTTTTTTTACCAGAGATATTTAATCTTTCTGGACATACTCTTTTCAAATCTGGCTAAAGTGCTTTTAATGAAACTGAAAATTTGCCAATGATATTTGAAATCTAGAAATACCTGAAATTGATTTGAATAATTTTGAGTGTGAATTAGGTTCAGAGATCCTAATCAGTGGATGGACTTGGAAAGATTCCTCATTCTTTTCTGGTTGCTTTTACTTCTTAGCTTGTCTGAATTATTAATTCCTTTCTACAACATAATCTGGATTTTTAAAAGCCATCTTTCTTACAGCTGAATAATCACATAGTTTAATAGTAATTTTAAATCCATTTTTTTTGTAAGGAAAAAAAACTTGATAAACACCTTTTTTTTTTGGTAAAGAAAATGATCTTGCTTCAGCCAGAATCACAAATATTTGTGATAAACTTTTCCTCTGGAAATCTTTAAATTTTGCTCATATAAAAATATTCATATTGAACTAATGCAAATGATTTAGGGAAAAAATAGAAACCACAAGTTAGTTTGGCCTAGATATTTCATTCTGGCATATGACATGATCTATTGGTTCTGTTAATATTACCTAATGAATACTGAGGCTAGAAATCGACACAAATTTAAATTACCGTTACTAATGTGTCTAATTTCAGCAAAGAAATGAGCAACCAGTGTGCACTTTCCAAATGAGAGTTCAGATTTTCAGGAGTTCTCAAAAGAAAGTCTTGTGCCATCTATCAGTGACGATGTGTCACAGCAGAAAGTGAAATCAGCAAGCTGTGATTAGAAGTTTTATTACTACAGAAGCGAATAGGCTCCCTGGAATGATCTTCTCTATCTATTTTTATTTGTACAATGGCACACCGTTTTTGAACTCAGTCATCCTTCTAATTTCTCCAGCACTGATTGGCAATGTGCTTTAAGCTGTAGAAACAACCAGGCTTTCTGAATGAATATGGGTACTTTTTTGCATTACTTCTGCTTGCCTGGCATTGTGCTTTCCCTTTTCTTTGTGCTTTGTTTCTTGGCTTCCTTTTCTTCTTCTAGAAGAGAAGCTCATCCTTTAATGATAAAAACTTGCTTGAATAGCTATCACATTCAGTAAGAGGTTTTCTAGACTTCAGTGGAATTAGAGAAGGTCTCCTGCGGGGAGCAAAAGAGTGGGATTGCAATGGGAGGCCCGGCACATGGTTTCTTTGGAAACTCTTCCGAGGTCTTCTGCTTCTCCAGAATCATGGCAACAACAACAATAAGCAATGAAACACCTTTTCCTGACAAATTAAGCATATGGACTACACAAAGGGAGACCTTGTAATCTTTAAACATCTAGTACAGGCCAGTGAACATATTCATCAGGTAGTTTTACAGACGATCACTGAGGCTGGAACGTGCTGCAGAATCTTCAAAAGCACGGGGAATCTTGCTGACATTACACTAATAGAAGTTGATGTAAAAAATGTACTGAAGAATTGAAGAGAAACACATTGGCAGCAAATCCCTTTAAGAAGACAGAGTTCCCCTCCATCCTCTTGCACTTTCTCAGCAGAGTCATCTAGGTCAGTACTGGTTTGGGATCTTACTCCAGGACCAGGAAGGCAGCTATAGAAGCTAATTATCCTGACTCTTCTATAGGCTCTGAGGAGTCCCTTTTGCCAACCTAGCTGTTGGCTGTACACCTGCAGGCAGGTGCTCTTTGCTCCTGCTGTTCTGCTTGGAAAGAGCTCATGGAAGGACCTGAAGGTGTGAATTTTGCCCACAGGAAGGAGAAGAGAGCGCTAAGGTGCTCACAAGTCACTGTGAGCTGCCAAAGCACTCCCTTGTTGTCACTTCCTCCAGACCTGAACTGCCCAACAGTATAAGCAAAAATATTACTCAATATGTTTCTGTTAAATGTTACTTACCTAATTATCTAAACAAATATTTAACTCCCCTATGACAGCAAAGCTACATGTAATTGAAACATAATCACCAAATTTCTTGATGTCTCCTAGCTGGAGAAATACTCATCTTCAAATACATTTCCAAAGCAAATGACTCATCTCATTGGATTTGGTTGATGAAAGCTATTACTTTTATCTAAGAAAAACTTAGATTTTTTTTTTATTTTTTTGCCTTTCTTCACATCTTGTGTAATCTGACTTTTCTTATCCTCACTCTGTTGTCCTCAAGCCCACTTATTTTTTTATTGTGAAATTGTTGTTGACTCATGGGAAAAAGGAATACATTCATTGCTCCTCCCTCTTAACCTCATCTATTTTATTCTCCCAAATCCTCCTCTTAAATTATTTCTTCCAAGTTGTTATCCTGTTTACTTTTTTACAAAGGAAGGAATTTGAAGTCTAGTCAAAGGTTTGACTTTGGAAAGACTTAGGCTTTGAAGGCTAACTGACCTGCTTCCAGTGTGTTCAGTTTGATACCAGTCCTGCACAGTGAAAATGTAACCTCCTTTCCCAAGAGAATGAGCACCAACTCCACCTCATTTAAATAGGACCCAAGTTTGCTGAGTACACTGCAGGATTTGGTGATAAACAGGTAACAGATTTACAACTAATGTTATTATGTGGGTACATTTATTTACCCCCTTTATAAGATAGCTCTCACTACTTCAAAGAAACCATCTGGACATGACCCTTGTCAGCTGGCTCTAGGTGGCCCTGCTTGAGAATGTGGGGTTGGACCAGATGGCCTTTGAGGTCTCTTCCCACCTCAACCACTCAGGGGTTCTGTGAAAATGAGGACATACTCCACGGTTTTGCTGGAATGTTGAACCATGAAAGACCTTTTCACAAATGTTTTCCCTTAAGTTTTCACTTAAGCTCTTTATTTATCCATTATTTGAAACACTCTACCATTAATTGGGATTCTTGCAACGGAAGTCTAACACTGTTGATTCTGTGGGAAGCATTGGACATTTCCATTTTGGCAGAGCCACACTCAATTATTTATTTTACTTTATGAATTATTAGACAACAGCTAATACCTTTATCTTAAATGCTACATTTTAACTGGGATATATCCCTCCTCACATTGCGTAATAACTTTTTATACTGTGGTCCTACATCTACTGTCATAATTTATCTTTCATAGATAAAGCTGCCCCTTTTTTTCCATAAATGTGTTTACCTACAACCTTACTGCGTATACACTCGTGCTGAAAGTACATGGTTAAGGAATATATATAATATAAATTTTTAATAACAGAATAAAACCTTAGAATTAATTATGTTTCAATATACTTACTGGCCTGTCAATGACAAAGGTTAACAAAATTTTGGCCACTACTGTAAAAAAAACCAGAGTACTTCGCTACCCATGTGAATCTTTTATTTGTATTAGTTTTTGAGGAGGTACCAATCAGTCTGTTGCTATAGCCTTCGTAGGCTTTGACATGAGCTGGCCAACACATTGATCTGCATGTGAACTGTGTGTGTCCTTGAACAGGCAGAGATCACCAGTATTGAGGCCATGTTGCTGAAAACGCAGTTGAGCTGGGTAGGGCACGTCTCCAGGATGAAGGATCACCGCCTCCCTAAGACTGTGCTGTGTGGTGAACTCGCCACCGGCTGCCACAAGAGAGGAGCCCCGAAGAGGAGATACAAGGACTCCCTGAAACAACACCTCAGCCTTGGCCATATTGACCACCATCAATGGTCCACTCTGGCCTCCGATTGGGAGAAGTGGAGGCACACCATCCATAACGCTGCTGCTTCCTTTTTAGAACACACGCAGAATCAGTCTTGAGGAAGAAAGACAATGCAGGAAGAACTGTGCCTCATCAATACCGCCCGTGGAGACTTTCTGCTGTGCCTTTTGCAACCAGACTTGCCTATCTCACATTGGCCTTTTTAGCCATCAGCGAGCTGGTAGCAAGTGTGGGTAGAGCCCTTCCCAAATCTTCACAAAGCCTAGCCATGAGCTGTGTGTAGACAAACAGTGAAACAGTATGGCTGCCAAGGCACATGGCAAAATTCCCCTTGGCTTCCATGGATAAGCGCTTCATTGACGTGGTGGACGCCTGGGGAGACCCTAGTGTAAGTAATTAGCTTGTGAACCTTTGGAAGTGGCCTGAGCAAAGCCAGGACAACCTTGTGGGGAAGACTGAGCGCTGTCCCAGGAAGACGGCAGGGAGGCAGGGAGCAGGTGCCAGTGTGCCAAGCGTGGGACCCAGCATGGCTCAGTGCCCCTCCTGCCATGACCTGCCTGCTCTGACCACAAAGACACACCAGGCGCCTCAGTGATGGAGAGCGACCCACGCTGCTGATGTGCCTTGTTGTCCTGGCCCTTGTGGTATGGCTGCTACCCACCAGCAGGGGGTAGTTCTGCTTCCATTTCATAGAACCACAGAATGAGCTGGGTTGGAAGAGACCTCCAAGATCATCAAGTCCAACCCTTGACCCAACACCTCTGTGATTACTAGACCATGGCGCTAAGTGCCAAACCCATCTGCCATCATGGAATGAGTAAGAAATGCGTTAGCTGATCCACATGGAGATGTCTGGTAGACGCAGCTAAAGGGACAGACTTGCAGAGATGTGTCTTCCAGCGGCCTTGGCGCCTTTCAGTGCCATGATCCTGGTCAGGGCCGCCCTGCCCAGGCCCCACACGCGCCCCAGCCCCGCCTCAGCGCCTCGGCAGCCAATGGGAGACACGCGGGGAGGTGTGAGCCCCGCCCCCCAGAATCCTCCGCCAATGGGGAGCCTGACAGCCAGACCTTGCCTCGCCCCATTGGCCCATGGTATAGGTGTATGCAAATGAGGCCACACCCCTCGCCCCGGGCGGGGCTGGGCGGTCACGTGGCAACCTCGCGCCACCGGCACGGTGTCTTCGGGCTCCGCCCACTGTGCGGTGACGTCACAGCTCTCGCGAGAGCGCTCAGTGCTGCCCCTCGGCGGGCGCAGGTGAGCCCCGCGCTCGGCCCCGCCCCTCCAGAGGCCCCGCCCCCG